>JAXQJW010000132.1:29288-237253 GCA_037042135.1 Penicillium sp. PG113-03A | reverse complement strand
ATAAGCTAAATAACTATAATAATTAACTTCTAATAGAGATTAGTTACCTAGACCTAATATATAAGTAGTATATATATCTTACTACTATATAATATTAGGTTTATAATTAAATATTTTATCTAAAGCTGTTAAATCCTTAATTTTATCCTTAATAAACTTTTTTATTAAATCTACTATCTAAACCTACTATCTAAATCCTAAATTAAACCCTCTATTAAAACCTTTATTTAAATTATTTATCTTAACTAACTATCTAAATCCCTAATTAAATCTTTCTATTAAATACTTTATTTAGCCCTTGATTAAATCTATATCTTAATCTATAATTTAATCTACTTAATCTAAATATTAATATATAATTAAATCATCCTTAATTTAAACCCTTAATTTAAACCCTTAATTTAAACCCTTAATTTAAATTCCCTATTTAAATCCTTCATTTAAAAAAACTATCTAAATCCCTAATTAAATCTTTTTAATAAATCCTTACTTAAACTATTATAATAGACTTTATATATAGTGGATTTATAAAGGTTTTATACTTTAATAAGTAGAGAACCTATAGTTTATTATATAGATACTAAGGAGCTTTAGTTTATCTATATATCTTATATACAATCGATAATTTGGAAGAATTAGAGATTAGCTTTATAATCAATCTAAGTCTATCCCTTTATCTAGATTCTTTTAGTAGCTATATAGTACTCTAATATTTCCTATTAGGTAATGAAGTATTAGGAACTCTAGTTCCTATATAAACCCTTAAATTATTTTCTAAGTAAATCTTTCTATTAAATTCCCTATTAAATTATTTAATCTATAATTTAACCTAGAATTAAATATAGAATTAAATTATTATTTATTTAAAGCCTCTATTTAAAGCCTCTATTCAAACCCTATATAATAGTAGAGTAATATAAAGAGGTTATAAAAGGTAATTAAAAAGGGTAATAGATAGGTAGTATAGAAGTCTTAGATTATATTCAAACCCTCTATCTAAACCCTCTATCCAAACCCTCTATCCAAACCCTCTATCCAAACCCTCTATCCAAACCCTCTATTTAAACCCTATATAATAATAGAGTAATATAAAGAGGTCATAAAAGGTAATTAAAAAGGGTAATAGATAGATAGTATAGAAGTCTTAGATTATTTTAGGTAGGTAAACTAGGAGAACTACCTCCTATAGGCGGTAAAGAACAAAAGCGGTAAACAATAATTATTTTTGATAGGGTAAACCAGTAGAACTACCCATAGGCGGTAAAGAATAAAAGCGGTAAACAATAATTATTTTTGATAGGGTAAACCGGCAGAACTACCCGTAGGCGGTAAAGAACAAAAGCGGTAAACAATAATTATTTTTGATAGGGTAAACCGGCAGAACTACCCATAGGCGGTAAAGAACAAAAGCGGTAAACAATAATTATTTTTGATGGGGTAAACCGGCAGAACTACCCGTAGGCGGTAGGAAAGTAGTCACCCAATAGGAAGACACAAAACAAACCATAAACCAATCAGAACTCGAGCCCCACCTTAAAGTTTGAGAAACTGTTGCATGCACATTCACACCTGGGGGATTAAATACTCTAGACCTCTATAAGGTAATATAGTAGGTCTATAACCTCTAGTACTAAATACTATATATCGATACTTTTATAGTTTATTAGTATAACTAGTATATTATTATATTAGAGGACCTCTTAAAGGTAAGTTCCTTGCCCTCTTAGGCTTTAGTTGCTTTATTGCTTTTTTTATTCTAACCTTTCCTTGCTATATCTACCTATATTACCTATAAGGCCTATAAGGTATATCCTAAAACTTTTCCTCGCTCTAATTATTCGCCCTATTACCCTAAATATCGCTATAAGTATACTATAATAATAATAGAGAGAAGATCTACCCGCCTAACTAGGGAGTATTATAACTATAGTACCGATTTTCCTACTATCTATAGCTACACTATCTATACTAGATATCGCTAAATATATCGACTTATATAGGCGTAGGCAATTTTAACCCTTAAGGATTAGGACTATAACTAGTATTCTAGATTACTTCTATCGATATATTATCTTGCCTATTACTAGTTATATATTACTTATCTCTATACTTACTAAAAAAGTCGAGCCCCTATCCTTATCTCCTAGAGAGCTACTAAGAGCTAGTAGCCCCTCTATCTTAGTAATATAAGCTACTAATACCTAAACTACTATACTCTATACTAGTGTAATAAGGTTATTAATCTAAATACTCTAAATACTCCTCCCTCCTATAAGTCTTACTATAAATCTAGTAGTATTAACCTCTCTAACTATTATTATACTTACCTACCCTATAAGATTTATAAACTCTTTATAACTAATATAAAGGAAGCTAAGCGCTTCTATTATAATATTTAGGCTATTAACTCTTTATTAGCTTTTATTTCTATAGGGTTCCGCTAAGACTATTGTCTATTGGAGAATAAGAAGTATTATATTTTTGCGCTATAGGGTATTATATCCCTTATTAGTACCTAGGATAGATATTTACTAATTTATCCTAGGTACTATTTATTATATACTTAGTCTATTATACTATACTATCTCCCCTACTTTTTCTTAGCTTTATTTTCTTAATCTAAGAGAGGCTCTAAGAGTATATATCAATACCCTTTTATAGCTCCGAAGGATTACTACCCTCCTTAAGAAACTCGATAAGGTTCTCTAGGCTTATAATCTATTTATAAAGCTTTTCTTTTAGGTATATAATATCCTCGACTATTATACTAACTTTTATTATTTATATCTTATACTATAGCTATAGCTAATCCTAAATCAATATAGGGGTTAGTAATATAACCTTTCTATTTAGGATACTAAGATCTCTAGTTTTATTCCTACTATTTCTAATAAGTAGGGTAGGCCTAGCTTCTAGGATATATATCTCTATTAATAAGACCTACTATATATATCCTTATAAAACGCCCTAGATAATATCCTATCTACTAGCGATTTATTTCTCGATAAATTTCGGGCTATTAATCCTTAGTCTAAATTTAATAATCTATAACTACTCGATAATCTAGATAAATAGGAGAAGTATATAAGCTTTATTTATTTTGAGTATCTACTCTATCTTCTACTTAGCTATATACTTTTCTATACTAGTAGTAGTACTAGTTATTACCGCTCTATAACTCTTAATAGTCTAACTAAATAAGGTAAAGACTATATCTATAATACTCTAACAATCTAGGCTTACTACTACTACTATTACTATACCTAATATAATAACTTTAATATCTTTTATTATAGGGCTACCTTATTTTAGTAGTATTTAGTCGATACTTGGCTTAGTATAGAGATAGTAAGACTTTAGTTTTATTACTATAATTAGAAGACTATTTAGTCTAAGCTTTATAAATAAGTATATAATAATCTTTATAGTGATAATATCGATCCTTCCCTAATTAGCTATTATATTATTCTCCCTACCTAATTTCCTAGGTCTATATAGAGTAACTTATAGAACTATTATAATTCTATAGCTATTATATATAACTATAAGAAACTATCTTTTTTTATTACCTTTACTACTAACCCCTATTAGGAGGAGATTAATAAGAAGCTCCTTTATAATAAGAATAGGGTTCCTATTTAGAAGTGGTTAGACTAGCCTAATTTAGTTGCTTATATTTTTAAGATAAAAAATAATACTATACTATATAATCTCTATTTTAAGGAAGTCCTTAGTCCTTATATCGCTTATATATTAGTGATCGAGTATTAGAAATAAGGTCTTCCTTACTTCTATACTCTTCTTTAGGTAAAATAGCCTTATAATATCTTTAAGAGGATTAATAATATTATTTCTATAGAGTTCCCTAACCTATATACCCTATCCCTTTATAATCTACCTAATCCCTATAATCCTCTATCTACTAATAATACTAGTACTATGCCCTATTCTATTCTAAATCTATAAGGGGAAGAGGGCCGAGAGCTCTTCAATCTTATAGTAAACTATATAGTTTATTATCTATATAGGAAAGTTAACCTAAAATCACTATATATATATAATTATTAGTACTATAAGTTGTATTTTCTAAAGACTTTTATAGACTATACTATCCTATAGGAGAGTAGATACCCTAAATATCGCTATCGAAAGAATAGGCCTTATATTTAGATTAAATACCTAAATCCTAATAATAAGGGCTAATAGATCTCTATTAGTAATAAGTCTATTATTCTCTATAATCCTTATTTACTTTAGAAGTATTATTTATATATTAATATTAAAGTATATTATAATCTTTGTTCTATAAAATATATCTATAAATATATCTATAAAGGTCCTAATTAGGCGACTATAGAACTTGATTATAGCTAGAATAAGATTAATTAGTATATTAGCGATTAGTATATTAGCGCTATAGAAGCTATTTAGCGCCTTTTCGATTTTGAGATATATAAGTTATATCTATCTACCTAATCTTTAGTAGTATATCTCCCTATATAGTATTTAGTGACTTTTTTTAATAGTTAATCACTAAAAGACGCTACTACTACTATCGAGAAAAAGGATTCTACTTTAATAGCTTATTTTAAGTATAATATAGCTTATCTAAGGACCTATATTCTCTACTATAAATTTCTATAGCACTTTACTTAGAAGAGTAATATATAGTACCTAAGAAAGAGGGGATTTCGGATTAGCTAGATATATCCTATATCTCTATTATAAGGAGAGGTATACTATCTATATTATCTACTTCTCTATATACCTAGGCCTAGAAGCTTCGATAATTTATATATTGTTAATAGTAAGGATTACCTTACTTATAAGGAAGTATACTACTAGTAAGGTATTCTATACTATCGAGATTTATAGGGTAATTTCTTCGAAGATATATATTATTTCTAAACTAGAAAAATTCTATAGTATACTTTAGTTACTACTATAGTTTATAGTGGTTTATATAATATATACTCTATTTAGCTATATTTCGCTAATAATTTTTCTAATAATCTATAGTATTATATTACTACTTAAGACTATCTAGAGAGTCTCGAATAGCCTAATTAGGATCTTATACTATATCTAATTTATAAAAAACTTTTATTAGAGGAGGTAGACTATCCCTAGACACTATTACTATAGTAAGATATATTTCTTTAGTTTATAAGACTTTATAGTGCTAATATTAATCTAGATATAACTTACCTACTTTCGAATATATTTAGGAAGAGGACCTATATAGTAAAAAAAACCCTCTTGTCTAGTAGGAAAAGGACTTTATTACTAAGGATTTAGCTAAGTCTATAGCTAAACAAAAACTTAGTTAAACCCTAGGTAGTAGAGTATCTATTCTATAATACTCGAGGTGTTCTACTACTATCGCTTAGAGTACTAATTCTTTCTTAATAGTCCTAGTAGGACTAGTAAGACTTTCTTATATTGGTTAGTATATAATTATCTATATCTTAAAGGTTATATTATACCTAATATTGCTATAACTAGTATCGCCGCTTAACTCCTTAAAAGTAGTATTACTATCTATAAATACTTCAAAATTCTTTTAATAATCAATACTATAAGTATATATCTAATCTCCTTTAATAGCTATACTACCGATTTGCTTAGATAGGCTAATATAGTGATCTAGGACAAAACGCCGATAGTATATTGTAATATCTTCGATACTATAGATCGAATATTACGCAAATTATACTAAACTAACTCTCTATTTAGGGGTCTTCTAGTTATCCTTAGTAGGGATTTCCAATAAACTTTGCTTATTATTCCTTATATAGATCGAGAGGAGATTATTAAATTCTATTTATAATATACTATTATCTAGCTATCCCTTATAAGACTATTACTTACCTAGAATATATATCTCTATAACGCTTCCCCTAAGAATTGTAATTTTATAGTATAGCTCGGCTATATATTATATAATCCTTTAGAATAAAGTAGGATTATACTACTACTAACCCTATAGAGATCTTATAATTTTTAGCGCTTTATCGATTATATCTATTCTTATCTTACTAGGAGATATAAAGACCTATATTACTTTATTGGTTATATAATTCTTTCCTCTACTAATAATACTATTATAGACCTAAACTAGACCCTTCTAGACTATTTGCCTAGCTATAAAAAGATCTTTCTCTCTAATAATTATATCGACAAAAATAAAGCGAATAATAAGAATATTATATAAGAATTAATAGCCGAAATAAACGCCCTAAGTTTACCTCTCTTAATACTTTATCTAAAGAGGGGTATACTAGTTATATTATTGTATAATCTTGACCTAAACTAGGGCCTCTATAATAGTATACACCTTATAATCCTTTATATAATAAATCACTATTTAGAGGCCTATATTAATAGTAGAGACTAGGATAGGGTAGTATAGTTAATCCTATATATTGAACTTACTAGTAATAAGACCAATTTTACTTTCGCCTTTATTTAGCTCTAGTTTCTAGTCTATCTTATATTTATAATAATAATCAATAAAGCTTAAGGCTAATCGCTAATATATATTAGTATAGATCTTTGTTCTATACTATTTTTATATAGCTAATTATATATTATATTATCCTAGGCAACTAATATAGATTAGGCTTCTATCCTAATTAATAGAGATAATATTAAAAAGATAATAGAAAATATTATTTAGCCTAAGGTTCTTAGTCTACTTAAGGACCCCCTACCCCCTTCGCTCTATTAATTACTTTTTTTTTTATTAGTATAGTTGTTTCTTTAATACTTACACCTATTTTCAATCTATATTTGCTTTCTATTATATCTTAACCTTAATCTTTTATCTTTTTTAATATACCCCTTATAGTTATATAGTCACTCTCCCCTTTAGTATCGCTAATCGAATTCTAAGCCACTAGGCGAGGCGAGGCGTTTATAGAAATCGAGGGTCTTAATATTATAGAATTTATCCCTTTTAATATAAAATTTAGAAACTAGAAATCTACCGCTTTTTATATCGATTATATAATATAAGTCGATAGTACCCTAACTACCAAGTATAATAATAGTTTTATATAGTTAATAGTTCAAGCCTCTATAGCGTATATATAAACTTACTTCTTTATTATCTAGCGATTTTGTTTTCTATTTCTAAAATATATTAAGTTAGCCTAGTAATCCCTTCTATAATAAGTATAATAGTTTATATATAGAATTACACCTACCCTAGCTATATTTTAGTAGTATTATTATCGCTATCCCTAAGGAGTGTCTATAGGGTATAACTAGCCTTTACTTATATATATTTATAGTTTATATTAGGGCCTATCTAGGGCGTAAGAATAATTAGAATTAGGTAGGGGATTTCGATATCTACTATACCTTAACTAGTAATAAGCGTTAGAATAAAGTATATACCCCTACTCTTAATCGCTAGGTAACTATCACTAGGGATTTAGTTAGTTAGTATAACTATAATAAGCGCTATTCTATATATATTATTGTTAGTAACTTCTATTCGGCGCCTAAATTAGGAGAAGCGGATACTATTTCTATTAAGGATTAGTCTTCTACTATATTAGCGGTAGGTATACTAAGGACTTTAAAGCGCTTCTAAAGCGTCTTTTTGTCCTCCCCCTATATCTCCCTAATAAAGTCTTAGAAAACCAATAATAGGGAGGGCCCTATATCCTAGAAATAAGCTAACCCTATTACTAAGGAGGACAAAGATAATATAGTATAAACTATTAAGGATAATAAATATAAAAACCCCTCCTATACTCTATTACTAGCAAGATCACTAGCAAAATCTATTCCTATCCCTATTTATATAGTATTATTCGAAGGCGCTAGGCTTAGTATTAGTAGTGACTCGGCTTCTAAGGATCCCCCTCTATAAAAGACTACCTATAATAAACTAGTTACTATTAATAGTATTTTATCTAATAATTCGATCTTAGACTCGGATTTAGATTCTAACGATAATTAGCTTAGGATCTTTAAATAGCGCTAACTTACGATTTTTTAGAAAAGGAAGAGGTTTCCAAAAAAGGGAAGTCGAAGTTATACACGCGGAAGAAGTAAATAGGTAGTTATCGTTGGTTACTAAGTTCGATTCTATAGACTAGCGAATTCGTTTTTTTTTTTTTTTTTGGATTTTTTCTACTTTTTGTTTACAATATTACTATATAGGGTTTTCGGTTGCTTATAAACTTATATATTATTAGGCCAACTAGCCAATTGTGTTATATAATTAGAAAAGACTTTTTAATATAAAAAACACCAGCGTGGCGTAGCCGCGCTGGCCGTGTTCTTGTAGTAAGATCCTTATCTAAACTATTAAAGCTTTTCTATCTAATTAAGTATAATAGAGTTATCTAAAAATAAGAATATATTAGTATTTTAGTATAGGTAGTATATCCTTACTATATTCCTATACCTAAGGATATTTACTAGCTATATACTTAAAGTATTTTAGTACTAGTATATCCTTACTATATTCCTATATCTAAGGATATTTACTAGAACCTTTAAGAGAGTCTCTACAATACCTACCTAGATAGTATTAAGAGGGGGCGCTTATCGGTAAGTCTAGTTAGTATAGATAATAGGATATTAACTACCTATATAGTTACTAAGAGGAGGGTATTAGCGAGCTAGATATAAGATATAATATACTTATCTTACTCCTATATATAAGTAGTAAGGAGGGATATAGCGATATCTAATACCTAGATTAGGGAGATATAGAAGGGTATATTATCAACTATTACTATATATAGTACTTATAAATCTAGTAGACACCTAAATCCTTAGGCCAAAAGTGATATATATACTCGCTCCCTACTATACTAGGTAACTATAGTAGGCGCAAAATAAAACGTATTTTTTTAAAAAATATATTTTTTTTTTCAAAAACGTATTTTTTTGGAAAACGTATCCAAAATATATAGTAACCCTACTATATTATTTTTAAGATAGTAGTAATATAGTCGGAATACCATAGTGGATTTGGTTACCAATAGAATACCGTAGTTCGGATACTAAGACTTCCCCTATGGGTGGTTGACAACAAGGTTAGCACAGGAATGCGTACGACCTAACGAGCGTTGAGGTGGGTCTCCATTAACTTTAGGCAGTTGGCATAACGGCACCGAAGGTCGGATTGCAAAACGGTCGGCATGATTCTGGCGTTCTAGACGAGAGTCCGCGTGGCTGTGAGCTGGAGGTGGAGTGGTTCAAGAACTTGAAACACGCAGTGGGCCAGGAAGTTAGTGCACCAGGGACGTCATTTCGGTTCAATTCCCGGCATGGGCTGGGCTGAAAGGGACCAGGCCAACGGCGATCTTGGGGACTAGTGGAGCTGGTCAAAGTTCTCGAGCTGGTTCTACTTATTCTGTGCCTACTGTATACTCCGTACATAATGGGTTTGCGATTGCGAACTCTACGGGGTAAGTCTTTTCCGCGATTGTATGGCACTGGTTTGGAAGATGAATCAGACATCCTACCTACCATAGGAGATGCTCGAATTCCAAAGAACCTAATACGATAATCCGTAAGAACCAGCTAAGCTCACGATGGCTGGGGAAGAAAGTGGAGCGTGGTGCACTCCGTATGAGAATGGATAGATCCTTCATCTCCACGTTAGGGAGCGAGTTGCACGAGGTCCCCTTTTTGCACCAGTCATAAACCACCATCCGAAATTCAAAGGATCCAACGATGGGTTGAATCTAGAGTTCAAGCTTGGTTTCTGATTTTAGTGTGTGTCACGATTGGCCCCATTCTGATTGAACGCGTGGGTTTGAATCATGTCGGCGTCGGATGAACGCCAGCCCCGGCGATCCCTCGTGCTGGACGGAAAACACCACGGAGGAGGAGTGGTAGGTACATATACTCCGTACTCCGTACAGCAATGCCCAAATTTGGGTATATGGACGGTTGCCCCATGCAGCTGCGGTGTACGGAGTCATTCAAGCCTCATCCTTGATTAGAGCCAATCAGTGCAGGTGGAATGGTTTGATTTTGTGCTTTAGCAAGACCGACAGTTACCCGAGTTGCCAAATTGCACAAATTGCACCTTGATCTCAGCAACCCCCGAATGGTGGAACCGCGATCTCAGGGGAAATTGCCGTATTCGGTCATGCTGGCCCGTCTCTAGAGTAGAATTGCGCCGAGAACTGATTGCGCTGGGATCGACTGGGGTCTGAGAACGTGCGGGAAATTGTGAACAGAAACAATTCACCACGAACTCTGTGCAAACTCGTGGACTTCGAGACTCTTGCACTCCGTATTTGAACTATTTGAATAGGAGAAAAACGCAGGAACCGTGGAACGTCACGGGTCCGTCCGGACGGGACGTCAAGAAGTCGCGAGCCCCTGAACCATTTGAGTCGGTCCCTCGCTTGGACCATCTCCACATATCCCAATCCTCCTTCATCTTAATCGGAGCTAAAACCGTTCTCGAGGTGGGCCGTTGCTCGACGTTTTTGTTTTCCTGCCAGGGGCTTTTTTCTTGTGATTCTTATCTCCCCCATCTACCGATGCTGGGTAGTGCCAGTTTGAAGGTATGTGTTTGTGTTGACGTGGACGTGCTTGTTGATTCTCGCCCAACTCGATTCATTTTAAGGGGCTAAACGCTAACTGCGATCTTCTCTCCGCATTCTTCTAGACTTCCTCTCCACGCCTTATGACTGTGAATTCCACCTGATTAGTTCCGACCATCCCTTCATTCCGATCTCCCTCTTGTCCACCCGGCGTGGTACTGGGGAGACATGACGGTTTCACCGCCAGCTTCACCCACGGGGGCCACCCCGCGGCCCATCAGCGCGGTGATGCGCACACCGCGCAGCAATAGTCGCTTGAGTATGAGCAGTAGGCAAGGTGGCAGTCGTGCTTCCGACGAGGATGGCAAGACTGCAGTCAAAGTTGGTATGTGACCGTCCTCTTTCCAACAGACCCGGATCAATTGCGATACCGTGTATCACACGTTTCGCAACTGCCCCGATGCCCCCGACGCAGAAGAAGATAAAAGGAAGAACTCGGATCGCATGAGACTGACTTGGCGCGATAGCGGTTCGAGTGCGACCTCCCCTTAAACCGACCGATCCCGGCTACGAATTGATCCCGCAACGATTTCAGCGCTCCATGGTTCACGTCACCGCTCCTACCAGCGTGGCGGTCGATGTTCCACAGGGCCGCAAACTCTTTGTTTTTGATCGTGTTTTCGCCGAAACCATTGACCAGCATGGCATCTGGGAATATCTAAGCGATAGTGTGAATTCCTTCCTTCAGGGGTACAATGTTTCGATTCTGGCCTACGGTCAGTCCGGCGCGGGAAAGTCATATACGATGGGCACGTCGGGGCCGAATGAGCAGAACAATACAGAGGCAATGGGTGAGTGCAGAGATGATCATCATGCCCAGATAAACAACTCGCTGACCGCAGCCGGCAAATTCAAGGTATCATCCCTCGCGCAGCTCAGCTTCTCTTCGAAAGGTTGGATGGTCCTAAGCATAACCGCAATGGCTCCTCCACGGGTTTGCGCACCCCGCAGCGATATTCGATGAGCTCAGCTTCGAGCTTCGGCAAATCGACCGTGGAGAAGAATTGGCAGTTGAAGGCCACCTATGTTGAGGTATTAATGAAACAATTGACACGAATCGGCGACAGGTTGCTAATATGGTCTCTAGATCTACAACGAGCAATTGCGGGATCTGCTGTTGCCAGAGTCGACACCCCTCAGCGACCGCAGCACTGTTAGCATCCGCGAGGATGCCAAGGGACGTATTATTCTCACTGGTCTGCATCAAGTAAACATCAACTCCTTCGACGATCTGATCGGCGCCTTGAACTTTGGCTCAACGATCCGTCAAACCGATTCCACCGCTATCAACGCCAAATCGTCTCGATCGCATGCCGTCTTCAGTTTGAATCTTGTCCAGCGCAAGGCCCCTGCTCAGCCCTCCTCCCCGAAGGAAAAGCGGATGTCAATGCCCGTGGACTCTTTCTCCGGTGACTCTGTCACTGTAGATAGCAAGCTCCACTTTGTCGATTTGGCTGGCAGTGAAAGATTGAAGAATACCGGCGCCTCTGGTGAGCGCGCTAAAGAGGGTATTTCTATCAATGCTGGTCTGGCCGCTCTCGGCAAGGTCATCTCGCAGCTTTCTTCACGCCAGTCGGGATCTCACGTTTCTTACCGTGACTCGAAGCTCACTCGTCTGCTCCAGGATTCTTTGGGTGGGAACGCCATTACGTACATGATTGCGTGTGTCACTCCCGCAGAATTCCATCTCAGTGAGACCCTGAACACCGTTCAGTATGCCCAGCGTGCTCGAGCCATTCAGAGCAAACCCCGGATTCAACAGATTGCGGACGACGGGGACAAGCACGCATTGATTGAACGCTTGAAGGCCGAGGTGGCCTTCCTCCGCCAGCAGATTCGCAACTCCGAAGGATCAGAACGTCGCGAGGCCGTGTCCACGGAACGGAATGATCGCAAGAATGAACGAGAGATCCAACTGCAGAATCAGCTGCTAGATGTCCAGGAAAGCTACAACGCCCTCAGCCAGCGCCACACCAAGCTGATCTCTCACCTCGCCAACGACTCGGAGACTGCCAACGGCGATACAGATGATGCCACAGCCGATGTCGGCAAGAGCTCTATTGAGCGCATGCAGCGATCTCGCTCCTTCGCCGAGTCTGTGGAACAAGTTGTCCTTGAATACGAAAAGACTATCCAGAGTCTCGAGTCGTCGCTCTCGGACACGCGTTCGTCCTTGGCGACTACGGAAAGTACTCTTTTGGAGCGTGAGACTAAGTGTACTTATGTCGAGACAGTCAATGCTCAGCTCCAGTCGCGTGTCCAGAAGCTTTTGGACCGGGAGACCAGCACGGAAACGTACCTGCACGAGTTGGAAGCCAAGGTGTCCGGCGCGGACACTGGTGAAGAGCAACATGCCGCTATTGTCGCCGAGCTACGCAAAGAGATCAACCGGGCTCGTGACAATGAAGCCAGCTGCGAGGACTACATTTCAACCCTCGAGGACCGACTCGCTGAGTCTGATCAAGACATGGAGCTGATGCAGCGCGAAGTCATCCGCCTGGAGCATGTGATCCAGCGCCAACGAGGCCTCGGCACCCTCGACAATCTGCTCCATGATCTTGACCACCGCCATAAGCATGGCAACGACCAGCATGATGGTACGAATGGGATTGGAACCGTTTTCACCTCTGTCCCAGCTAAACACCACCGCCACACCCCATCTCTGGACGTGCTTAACGAAGCCGTCGAAACCGCTATTCCAGAATCAGATGAGGATCTGGCTGATCCTATTCCTGAGGAAGACGAAGATGAATCACTCGCCCAAGAAAAGCAGCCTTCCCCTGTCACAACAGACGATCTATCTGTCCTGGAAAGTGTAACCAACAAGCTCGAGGTCCGGCGGTCCGAAGCACTTCGTGAGGAACCTCTTACCAGTCCAGCACAGTCTCAGTTCGTTGCCGACAAGCTCGAGACCGTCACGCAGGAGTTGTTTGACTTGCGCCTTCAACACGAGACTGTGTCAAATGACTATGATTCGCTCGAGGCCAAGTATGAAGAAGCTATGAAGGCTCTTGACAAGCTTCGCCAAGACAAAGCCGATGAGTCTCGACATCCAGCTCCAGCTGTCCAGAATGACTCGTCGCGCCCCGTGTCTTTTTTAGGGGATGGAAACGCTCCGAACTCGAAGCCTGGAGCACAACATTCATTCTCGCAATCGCTCTCTTCGGAATTGTCCTCGGCCGGGGAGTCAGCTGCTTTGCGCGAGCCCTCTGAAGCATCTCGGTTCGAGAGTGAAGAGCCCGTGACTCCAGTAACTTCCACTGCTACTGCCCAGCAGGATAGTGAAGAAGTTGAGAAGATGCGCAAGATGCTTGCTGAACACCAGGAAGGCGCCGATCTCATGACCCAGAAGTACACCGAGCTTCGGTCGGAGCACGATGAAATTCTTGGGCTTGTTGAGAAGCTGAAGGCTGAGGCCGAAGCCCAGCGCTCCAAAGCTAGCCCTCCTCCCACACCCAGCTTCAAGATGATCCGCCGTATGACCAGCCAGAACCTGTTGTCTGGAACTGACCGCGCGCACCGATCGCTAACAGCGCTACGCACCCTTGCCAATGAAGAGCTGGCCGACAAGCCTGACACAATGCAAACATTTGAAGGCCACATTGATGCTACGATGCACGAATTAGCGACTCGCATTGAGCGCCTTCAGACATTGGAGGCCGAGAATCAGAGCGTGAAAAAGGAGATGGAAATGAAGGCAACTATTATTTCTGGACTCACCCGTGAACGTTCGAGCTTGCAGGGTGCCTCATCTGTGGACATGGCCTTGGTGAACCAACTCCGTGACCAAATTGTGACACAAGAAAAGCAGATGAACGAACTCCGCGAAGCCCATGAAGCTCGCGAGAAGGAACTTGCGGCTCAGATTGATGACCTAAATGGCTTACTTCAGACCCAGGAGGTTGCTACAAAGGCCTTGGATGCGGGTGCCGAGGAGCAAGACAAGCGAATTGATGTTTTGGAAGGTGAACTAACAGAGTGGAAGGGCAAGCATCAAACTGCCCTGGAGTCCCTTCAGTCATCCGAGAAACAGCTCTCTACCACCATGGCCGAACTCGAGACTGCCCTGGCTTCTGTGGAGACTATGCGCTCCGAGCGTGCATCATCAGCCGGTGCATCTGCTGACAAGGAAGCTATCGCTAAGGAGCTTGAGTCCGACCGTGCCAAACAGGAAGAGCTTGTGGAGGGCTTGAAGAAGGACATCGACGAGCACAAGGCCACCATTGCCACCCAGCTGGCGACCATCGCGAGCCTCGAAAAGTCGCACTCCGAGCACCTCTCCAGGCAGGCCGACAAGGAGATTGAGCATAGCGCGAGTGATGCTCACGCTGCTCGTATCTCCGAGCTCGAGCAAGAGATCTCCACTCACAGATCCACAATCGATTCGCACGCAGCAGACCTGGACTCGCTGCGGGATGCCCACAAACGGGAACTGGCTGAGCTGGAGGAGCGGACCAAGGCGGCAGCCCAGGCTGAACATGAATCTCGGATGGCCGAGAAGGACTCTCAGTATGACCAGTCGATGGCAGCTTTGCAGAAGGATATTGCCGAATCGCGTGATGAGCTTGCCAAGTTGCTCAAGTCTGTTTCAACCTTGCTCAACTCCGACATCACAGCCGAGACACTGGCCGATCAAATACAAGATATTCTGGCCCAGAAGCAGCACTTCTCCGACAAATACGCTGAGTTGATGGACACCAACGAGGGACTCCGCAAGCAAATTGATGCGCGCGGTGAACACAACACCGAAATCGAAGAACTGTCAAAGAAGAGCACCGCCCAGGATGCCAAGGTTAACGAGCTGGCTCTGTTGGTCGCTACCCTGGAAGATACTCTTCGCCAAAAGGACGAGCAAGTCAAGAAGAAGGAGGCTTTGGTGGAAGAGATTAAGTCGGAGAAGGAGAAGAGCGTGCGTCTGGTCGAGGAACTCGAGGAGCAAATCACAAGCAGTTTTGACCAGCACCACAATCGCCTCTCTGTCATTCAACAGGAGCGAGACCAGGCCCTGGAGGATGCCAAGGCTCGGGTTGTCGTCCTCGAGAACGAGATCGAAACATACCGTGTGCGCATCGAGCAGCTTGAGGTATGTACTAATATCAATACGCTTGGTTTCGGCCCGCTCACTAACCGCAATCAGCTTCAACTCAAGAACAGTGGAACCCAGGATGGTTCTCACGATCGCAGCAGCTCCATCACCTCCAACCTCCGCAAGAGCTCGTCCGCGGCGTCTCTACCTTCGCCCCCGCCGGCAATTCCCCTACCCCCTCTGCCTACCATTGCCTCACAGTCGAATGGTACCAACAGCGTGTCTCCGCCCAGCTCTCGGCACGCCAGCAAGGAGATCGTGAATGCCCAGCTCGTTGAAGATCAAGAATCCCGCATCCGGACCATTGAGAAGCACCTGTATGCCGAGAAGCAGTTGACAGCTACCCTTGAAGAGGCTCTTGGCGATCTCGAGGCCCAAAGCAGCAAGGTCAAGACCGATTGCGAGGCGTGGAAAAAGAAGGCCTGGCAACTCGAAGACGAGCTGTCTGGTCTACGCAAGGAGCGCAACTCTGCCCGTCTCTCTCTCCAAGCCGTCGAAGAGGAACGCAGTGCTCGCCGTGAGGCTGAAGCTGCTCGTGCCCAGCTCGAAGAGCGGATGAATGCCCTCAACAAGAAAAAGAAGAAGAGCACTTTGAACTGCTTTTAAACGTGTTTCTTCACCACATACTCGCCACCTACAAAAGCGCGTTGTGTTTCATGCCTGTCCTTACCCACTCCTTGATGTACACTTCTATACGTTTGCTTTGCATTTCCCGCTTGTTTCATACCCCTTTCGATTGTGATCAATGTCCCTGCCTCGAAATAGCTCAAACCCTGTATTATGACTCCGTTTGATTTTCCGTCGATTTCTCGATACCTCTTCTGCCCTCTTGCTTGTGCCAACGTTCTTGATGCACATGTTTTTATTCCCCTTCTTCACATATTCGGATCTTTCTGCTATTCTTGCACGAACAACCCCTTATGACTGGTAGATTCTTATCTCGCGTGGTAATTTGCAATCTCCAATTGTACATTTGCGTTTTATCTACTGTCTTTAGATTGACTGATGTGCCCCTCGAGGGGTCTGGGGTCCATTTGGGACTTGGTTGTTTTGACTTGTATTCTTCTTTGACGAAGGTGGTAAATATGGGACCAATATTGCACAATTCTATTTACATATTCTCGTGTAAAGTTTTACATCTTCCAAGTCCAACGCTTTCCAGCTGAACCCTCGATCCTCACCCATAGCGTCGCAACGCTGGCAGCAAAGAGCAACACGCCTGCAGTAATCGTAGCCCTATCGTAGCTGGAAGGAGATGGCAATGCTGGCCCCCCAGCCAGTAATAAACCAGTCAGAGGTGTCCCAAGCAACGCTCCCATACCTCGAATGAGATACAGAACCCCATTCACCGAGGTAAAGTGTTGCACGCCAAAGAGTTCAATCAAACTAGCCGGAAACAAAGCAATATACGCACTCCCAAAGCACCCATACAAGATCGCAAAAAGAATAAACAAGACATCCGCAGCATCCCAAGAAATCGTCTCCCCAGCAAAAGTAGCCGGAAGCCAAAAAGCAAAGACAGAAACCGAGCTCAAGATCGTCGTCAAGAAAAGCACATTCAACCGTCCCAGCTTATCAGCACTATAACCGATTACAATGCGCGACACGAAATTCGCCGCATTACTGATCGTAATGAAGTTATCCGCCATGCTATCGCTGTACCCGAGTGACCGCGCAAACGCAGCATAGAAGAACAATGGCGTCGAGTACCCAGCCGACTGGATGAAGCATCCAAGAGCCTGCGCGACGAATTTCTTCGATTTGGCAATTTCCCAATTCACCAGTGGGATCTTCAGCCATCCGGTCGTTTTGGATAGCCCGGATACCTGGTCCCGGATCTTGTTCTTGAATGATGGTTCCCAGCGGAGCATGAAGCCGGATAAGGGCACGAAGAGAATGACCAGACACCCGGAGATGCGTAATGCATTCCGGAATCCGATGTGCGATGTTATAGCCCGTAGAACGGGCGGCCATACCATTCCGCCGCAGGCAGATCCTGAAATGATGGTGCCCATTGCTAGACCACGTCGCTTGTCGAACCATGTTGGGGCGACGGACATGGTCGGGACGTAGGTCATGCATGTGCCCAGTCCGACGAGTAGGCCGTGTGTTAGGGCGAATTCCCAGACATATTGACTTAGACTGGCGAGGATGCATCCGAGACCGAAGACGAAGCCGCCGGTCATGATGACGAGCTGGGGACTGTAGAGTTTGGCCCAGCCCATGATGAATGGTCCGCCCATTGACATTAGAGCAATGGTCAATGTCCCGATTAGACTGATGATGGACGACGATGCCCCCGTGAATGGAGTGTTCGGCTCTCGGGCCATTTCTTCGTAGATGGCTTGGTAGACTCCGTATGAGAAGACGATCCCGCAGGTCATGAACATTGTCATGAAGCCGGCGGCTACAATGAGTGCATAGCGGCTGATGGTACTATTAGTACACGGGTTTGTACATCGTTAAATGTAGTGCGTATCGGGATTGGGGTAATGCTGCTAGAATTCAGGGACATACAATTTGGTATACTCCGGTGGTTCATCGGGGGAATGTAGACTTGAGTCTCCCTGGGGCTGTTCTTTTGCTTCCTTCTCCCCCATAGTGACAACCACTGGCCTCTACTTGGCTGTGGAAAGAACAGGGAAGAAATTCGACTTTGGCATCTTATTCCGACGCTAAGTGGATGTTCCCCGCAAGCCGAGTTTTGGAGAGATTATCCGGGCGTAGTTTATAGTTCGATTACAGCCATTGACTACCACTGTTCTGGATATAGAGTTGAATATGCTCGTCAATCGTGTTCACGTATTCCACATATACTTTCCTTTCCAGATCCTGACATGAACCTCAGACGATCTGCATTGACATGTTGAAATTGAGATTTCGGCATTGGAAATATCCATCGGCAGGTGGAACTGTTCGCCAGCCGAGTTCAACCCGACAGGACAGATAAACATATAAACAGATATTTACCACTTCTACTCCATTTATTAGTCTTAGTTTAATAAATATGCAACAAAATCAATAAACCTTGGCGTGTCATGTGATGACATACCCCACGTGTCGTAATCGAAGCTCGACGCGACGATGGACTTTCACCTTTACAAGTCCACCATGTCGGGTCTGGCGCCCTCCAATGTGGTCATTGTCCATCCGGACTTGGGAATTGGAGGTGCCGAACGATTGATTATTGACGTCGCGCTCGCTCTGCAGAATCGTGGCCACCGCGTGACTATCTACACTTCCCACCGCGACAAGTCTCATTGCTTCGATGAAGCACGCGATGGAACACTGGATGTCCGGGTGCGGGGAAACACGATATTTCCTGCGCACATTGGCGGGCGACTTCACATACTGATGGCAGCCTTGCGACAGCTTCATTTGACCGTGTCGCTATTGTCCGAGCTCAGCTCACGAGCACCCGCGAAGGACTCGAATGAAGAACGTGATGACATCTTTATCGTGGACCAGCTTCCTGCGTGCCTGCCCTTCCTGAAGACATTCGGTCAGCCACAAAAATCACGGACTCAGCGCATTCTGTTCTACTGTCACTTCCCCGATCAATTGCTTGCTCGAAGGGATGAGGGTAGCTCGTTATTTCAATTGGTCAAACTTGTCTACCGTGTTCCCTTCGACTGGTTTGAGGGCTGGGCAATGAGCGCATCAGATCGGGTCGTCGCCAACTCAAATTTCTCGCGAGGGGTGGTCCGCAAAGTGTTTGGTCCTGGGCGACTTGGAAATGTTGAGGTGGTATACCCTTGTGTCGATACAGATGCAGGAGCGATACCCCCGGAAACAAAACCGGCAGAGGCCCTCTGGGGTGGGAAGAATATTTTGCTTAGTATAAATCGCTTCGAGCGGAAAAAAGATATGGCTCTTGCGATCCGGGCATATCATGGGCTGGGCGAGAAGAAGAGGAAGGGAACACGGTTGGTAGTCGCTGGTAAGTAGTGCTTTCCCTGCTCCAGAGCTTCGTTCTGACGTGTGCCATAGGCGGTTACGATAATCGTGTCCAAGAAAACGTCCAATATCATCAAGAACTTGACCACCTCGCAACAAGCCTCGGTCTGCAGACAGCAACTTCGAAAACAGTGGTCTCCGCACTTTCAATCCCCGATACCATCGATGTCCTCTTTCTCCTCTCCGTCCCTACCACCTTCAAAGATACCCTCCTACAACAGTCGAAACTCCTACTCTATACCCCGATCAACGAACACTTTGGAATTGTCCCCGTCGAAGCGATGCATGCGGGGCTACCGGTGCTAGCCTCAAATACCGGTGGGCCGCTCGAAACGATCGTCGAGGGTGAAACGGGCTGGCTCCGGGACGCGCATGCGGTTGACGAATGGACGGCTGTGATGGATAAAGTGCTTTACCAGTTGACACCGAAGGAGGTGGAGAAAATCGCCGCCGCTGGGAAGATGAGAGCAGAACAGAAATTCTCTCTCACGGCCATGGGTGATCGACTTGAAGAGGAGATTTCAATCATGCTCTCCGATGAGCGGCGGCCTTTTCATGGATGGCCGCAAGTTCTCTTCATCTTGGCTCTCCTGGGTGGCTTTCTTGCTATCGCTGCAATGTTATTGCGCCATGTACTTTAATCTAGCATCTATGAATACCCCTGTGATCTGTTATCGAGGTTAGTCCTTCAAGGAATATGAGTCTTGTTTCCTGTAACAAGCCTGCATCTAGCTGCATTGATTAATAATTGTTGATTGCAAAGTAATCGAAGAATTGATTTGAAGGATGCGCGATAAGCGATAAGAGTCATCTGATTTCGTGACGTCGCGTTTCGCGTCAACAGCAACAACGAATCCTCCATCTTCATCACCCACAATGCCCGATGTGATCGACCTCATATCTTCAGATCCGCCGTTGCCGGAAAGCCCGCGAGTACAGCAGGCGCATCAGATACCCAAACCACTTCCATCGCGACCTCCACCCCAACCCCACCAAGGTCAGGCATCATCCGATTCGATTGATGTTTCATTCTTGGCCGATGATTTTCTCGAAAAGCCAGTGAAAAGGCGCAGGACTAGCCATGAAAAACGCTCGCCCTTGCGAAAAACCACCAGCGTGCGCGAAACAAGCTTTGCAGATCTCGATCCGTCGTTCTTATTCTCCGATGAAGAGTTCGACATTCCACCCTCAAACCCCGCCGCTGTTAAAAACAAGCCTAAGCGCAATGCCGAAGACTCAGACCCAATTGTATTCACATCCTCCGCCCCGGAGCTTTCCACCAACTCCAATCCCCCGCCGTCCCGAAGACCCTTGCACGACCCTAGAGATGTTATATCACTCGACGACGACGATGATTTTCTAAAGGCTACAGGAAAACAGGACTCTAGTCGCTTTACGCAGGAGAGTATCGAAGAGTTTAGCGATCCATTTTCTATGCCTGGATTTGCCGATATGATGGGCTTGACCCAGTCGGGGTCTACGTCTGACACAGTATTCTCTAGCAAGACGGCCGGGTTATTAGCCAATCTTAATGCCAATGACCGGGGAAAAGGGGCTGGCTCTAAGCTCAAGACCGCGCCTGGAAATCGCAAACCTGCGCGCGAAGGTGTAGATTCTATGGGTTACTTTGATTTATCTGACGAAGTCGATGAACCAGATGAACCACGGCGCCCCGCCAAGAAACCGGCCAAGATGACGACTGCAGAGAAGGAGGCAAAGGCAAAGGCTCGAGCAGAAGCCAAAGCGCAACGGGATCAAGAGCGTCAGCTTGAAAAAGAGCGGAAGCAGCAATTGAAGGAGGAAAAGGCAAAGCAGAAGCAGTTGGCTGCTGACATTTCCGAGGTCAACAAGCTCAAGGTGGACAAGAAAGACTCCACGCCTGAGATGATCATTGATATCTCATCTTCTCTGGAAGAAGGCAGCGTTGGAAATCAAACCATTGAATTTATGAAACGGCTCGGTGTGGAACACAAATTTGTGACGAGCCAAGTTCCAAACGTGATCAAGTGGCGTCGAAAGATGAACGCCAAATATAACGAAGCAGCGGGTCATTGGGAACCCTGCTCGTTTTACATTCAGGAAGAAAGGCATGTCTTGTGCTTGGTACCCGCGCAAGACTTTGTCGATTTGGTAATCCCAGCGCCTGACGGCGAGGACAGAGAATCATTGGAGATTCATGTCTCGAGGATTAAACATGCATATCCTAACTACAAGGTCATCTATTTAATCGAGGGTCTGACCGCTTGGATGCGCAAGAACCGCAACTCTCGAAATCGAGCTTATCAGGCGGAAGTGCTACGCCAATACGAGCAGCCAAGCACAGAAGAGCCAGCGACTTCCCGTGGACGTGGCCGGAAGCCGAAGAACAAACCAGAGACCACACCTCCGGTTGATGATGACACAATCGAGGATGCTCTCCTCACGCTGCAAGTGGCACATTCATGCTTAATCCATCATTCCAACGCAGCAGCCGAGTCCGCAGAATGGATCAAAAACTTTACTGAACATATCTCCACAATCCCGTACCGACGCGAGCGCATGGAAGGTAACGATGCCGCTTTCTGCATGGACGTGGGCCAAGTGAAATCCGGCGAGGACAAACTTGACACATTTATCAAGATGCTCCAGGAAGTGAACCGCGTGACTGCGTCCATGGCATACGGGATTACCTCCAAATACTCATCCGTCACTGACCTGACCCGTGCAATGCGCATGCATGGTCCAACCCTGCTGGAAGACGTCCGGGTATGTATTTGGCTCTCCATGAGGTTATCAAAAACGCTGACATTGACTTGTTCCAGAAATCCGCAAACAGAACTGGCGCACTGACTGATTCTCGGATCGGTCCGGCTGCCAGTAAACGTTTATACAAAGTGTTCACGGGCCTTGATCCTAGCTCGACGGATGTCTAAACTTGGCTTGGAATGACTTTTGTCTACTTGGAATCTTCATTGGACGTCCACACCGCATACTGTATATCTCCTTTGGTTCTTGGAATACCGAAGCATCTTGGCTTGGCCTATTGCCAGCAAAAGTATTTGAACAGGATTACGGATAACCCGCATCGCAAACTACATGCAAATGAATTCTATATGCACATCAAGAGAAATTACCAATTATCAGATTCTTGTCTAAGCCGAATGGATACCATGTACAAAACCGTGAGAAATGTGAGACTAAGAGCCAGGAAGATCACATATCCCAGTTGGGGGTATTATCAATAAAACAAGACCGAGAAGCGAAGCAAGGAGGTACAGAGTGACTGGTTCATACAGGCCATCGCGGAAAGGGAATCTGAAGAAATTGCAAGCTGAAGTCGGGCTCTAAATGCATCCAAGCGTAGGAAGGGTCGTCGAAGCGTCCATGGAGGTCGTAACTCGTTCTGCCGATGGGCAGCTCGGTAGATTAGAAAAAGGTGAAAGGTGAAAGGTGACGGGACAACGTTTGCAAGTATTATATCGTCAATGTACGAGCGTCACGTCGGCACAATGCCTGGATGGTGGATCGAGGAGAAGATGAGAGGTGATCACCTCAGAAACTCACTTCGCCAATGTCACTTTCCATGATACTCTCGTCCCAATACTGATCGGAGGGTAACTCGCGGACGGCGGGTTGCGAGCCTAGGGCGATGGCTTCGCCTTCGCCGCGTTCGACGAATTCGTCCTGAGTGACCTCTTTCATAATTCGTTGGAAATACATCCGCAGAGTGCGGAGGCCACGGAGGTATCCGCGATCAATATCCATCGGATGATGGGGAGGACAAGGAGTATCAGGAGGTAATGCGTCTTCACCCGTCACACAATTGGCAAAGTCGACGATCTTCAGGTGAACGTCAAAATTATTATGTCCGTCTTCAGAGGCACGGCGTCGAAGACCAGGTCGTTCGCCACTTAGCGGCTTAGGGGTTGGTGGAGGAGTTGCTTGCTCCCCATCGTAGAGAATTAACAGGCTGCTTGCATAAAGACGGTATCTGTCCAGCTTTCGGATCATATGCTCAAGCAGGGACAGTTTTTCAAGAATAATAGGAATTTTCTTCGCCACGCTTGTGTAGCTGACACCGTCGTAGAGGAATCGAGTCAGTGCATCCTGGAACTCGCGACCGGATCGCAAATCACGGCCGAAATACTTGTCTTCGAAGATGTATTCTTGTTTCTTGACATTCCAAGTTTGCATACCACACAGCCGAACGCCGAGTTGTCGGGAGGTGGTCGACTGACATTTGCGTCGCTGCGACTTTTTCTTCTTCTCGTTTGCCTCAATTCCATACTGCCGAGTTCCCATTTTCAGATCAAGAACGCAGGGCTTATTCATGCCAGCCGTGAGATCTTCTAATAAGAGGAAAAATTGAACCCGTTCATCCTTTCTTAACTGGGCCTCCTTCGGATTGCTCGGCAGATGAGTAGCCAAATCATCCGATGAATTTAATGCAGGGGCGGTCGATGTCACAGTAGAGGTCGCAGAGTCAGAGGTGAAGTTATCACTGACTGAAGTACCATCGGAGACCGGAGATGTTGAAGGCTTGGGGGCCAAGGACGTGCTGGAAGGCATGGAAGGATCACCCTCCATGGCGAAAATCTCATCCTCTTTATCCCCCCCATACCCCTCGTCATCAAAGAACATGAGCTCACCAGACTTGGAATTCATGCTTCTACGGCGCTGAAGGCCGCCCCCGGAATGACGCCTCCGTGTTGGCTGAGTACGGTTGAGAGAATTCGCACGAGGCGCACCATCTTCCGCACCCTCTCTCTCCATGCGGTTGTGGGTCTCGTCCAGAGCAGTGGACGCTGACGAGGACAGAGTTGGTCCATCACCGGTAGACTGAGCAATATCCACCCCCGGTGATTTCAAAGCCTCAACCCTGGCTACTCCCGAACCTCGACTACTGGATATGTGGTCCTCAGACAGGTGCCCACGCCGATGAGGGAGATCCGATGCTGCTCTTGGCAATTGAAGGTGTCCTCTGGCATGTCGACGGTGATGGTGAATGGCTGGAGGGCTGAAGACCTCGCGGAGGACCTGTTCCTGAAGTTTCCGGTTCACAGAAGTAGCGCCCCAGATCTTGGTGCGTTTGGTCAATGAGGCGTCTGACTCGGTTGAGAAGTTGCCAAGTCCATCCGCAGAACGCGGTCGATTCATCATTGTGTTATCCAAAGGTGTGGGCCGTCGAGGGCTACTAAACAAGTCGGCAGGGATAATATGGCGGTTGTTTTCAAGAATGACTTTGGGAATGACTCCAGTGACTTGCTGTTGGCTCACAACACGCTGGGGCTCGGGAGCCTCCAAGGTATGAACATTCGGCACAGAAGTACCATCAGCGGACCTTATGTCAGTCGAATTGAGACGTGAAGTGTCAGGACGTCCTTTGGACCGTTTCAAATGTTTCGAAAAGGTCACATTCAAGACCCCGATGTATCTGTTGCACAATTATCAGCACTATTCACCATGTGGTCGACCAGCATAATCATGAGAATGCATCTACTTACCTTGGAAGGAACAACAACATATCCGGATGCCTTCGTTCAATGCGTTCATAGAACAAATTTTCTCGATTGTTAAGTTGCTTGCACACTGCCCGACGAGAAAAGCGAAAAACAGTCGTATGGCCACCAACCTGATGCCTGTAGGGTTTTAATTCTACTGCGCCGAGAGGCCCCGTAGGCTTGCGCCTAGAAAGAAGTCCCGGGCGTTGGCTAGGAGTCGCCGTCGGGGTGGACTCGATATCGTCGGTCTGACTAGAGTCATCACGGACTGATCGCCCACTTTCATCCGCCGACAAGAATTCAGTCTCGCCAGCGGAATCATGGCTATATTCCGAGACTGTACTCAAGGGCTTCCCAGGTACCTCTGAAGGGGATCGGAGATCTTGGAGATCGCCGTAAAGGATCTTACTTTCATTTTTAGATCGAAAGGAGATATCCACATGGCCAACCTCGTCCTCACTACGTTCTTGGGGAATCAACATCAGTTCTTGACCTGGCTCAGCAGCAGCCAGTGATACTGGCTGCACATTATGTGGGCCTTCCACGACTGGCTGCTGATCATCGATATCTTCGGGGACGGTGACTCTCTCGTGGGGAAAATAAACAGCAGAAGAGATCTGCTCGTTTTCAAACTCGAATTGATCTGATTCTCGACGGTCGTCCGGTTCAAGAGAGTCGAAGGAGTCAGATAATTGCTCCACGTGGGGTTTCTGCTGGAAGTAATCATTACCGCGCTCCGCATATTGTGTTGGAATGCTCTTGGAGAAAGATGATCCGCGACCTCCTCCAGGCGTGAGATGAAAGTTGCGAATCTCCTCGAGAA
The DNA here is from genome assembly GCA_037042135.1 of Penicillium sp. PG113-03A. Classification (NCBI taxonomy): domain Eukaryota; kingdom Fungi; phylum Ascomycota; class Eurotiomycetes; order Eurotiales; family Aspergillaceae; genus Penicillium; species Penicillium sp. PG113-03A. Next base: position 211,321 of record JAXQJW010000132.1, on the reverse strand, counting down.
GACGACGTGGTAATATAGGTGGGCGTCGAGGAAATGGATCCTCTTCCTCTGCCTCGGGGGTGGGTTGAGTGGGTGGCGACGGTTCAAGTGAGCTTCCCTCGCCCAGCGAGGGAAGCGAAATGCTTTTCCGAAGAAGACTATCTTCTGCGGCTGCAACCTGGAGACGAGGGAGGTCCGACGTACGGTCACCGGGCTCAGGCATTTCATCGTGGCCCGGTTCGCGGTCTTCCCTTCGTTTGCGGTCCGGAGAAGTGGTATTTTCTTTAAATAAACCCAGGTAATGGCTAGACTTGCGGCTGCGGACATTCGAAGCTGGCTCTGCGTTGGCAAGATTCGCCTCAATTGAGCTGTCCACTCGTCCACGGCGACCCCGGCTGGAGCTCCTTTCTATCGCTGCGGCACGGGAGGACTCGACGGGTGATGTATAGGAATTAATCTCGGGACCGACTTTCCATTCGTCGTGGCCTGGAAAGGCCGTCAAGGACCGGGGAGAGTGGGAGGCATCATCTAATGTGGAGGGGAGAAGACTGCGTTCAGGAATAGTAGCTTGTGAACCGCCAGCCTGCGGACTCGTTTCATTTGATGGCCCTGTACGAAGGAGCTGGATGCCCACCTCTCGCCCCGGTGGCTTTAAGGGATCGATAGAAGAGATGGAAGGTCGAAATCTAGATGTACGGGAGGAATCGGATGGAGAGAATAAAGAGGCGGAGCGCAAGGGAAAAGGCCTGCGGACGTCCACTTCCATGTGGGAAGATTTGACGAGGGATTGGTCGGAGGGAACCTGGGGCAGAGGACGAGGAAGTCCCGTCACATCATCGAGACCAGGGATCAGATTGACCTGGCGTTCATTGTCCGAGGTCTGGGCAGGTGGCAGTTGTGGGGTGTTGGCGCCACTGTCAGTGGGAAGATAATGGGTCGCAAAAATACTATCACGCTCGGATAATTGCGGAGTATAGGACGACTCCAAATGGGGGAATTTCTCCAATGGAGTGGTCGAAGTCCTTTTTAGGGCGAAAGTTGATGCGGGCTCAGACCATTGATGAACGGTGGGGGATTCGGCGCGCGATGGGGATGGCGCCTCTTGTACCCCCTGGGACAACGGCTGGTTCTGGCGGTGACGTGGGCCTCGATCATTTTGGTCCTTGGAGCAATCATGTTGAGCGGGCGCAGCAGGTGTCACCAGGGGGTCAGGCAAGGAGGGATCGGGAACGGGCGGCGGATTTGACATGGAGAGGACATTGGTCAGGCCCGGGGAAAAAGAGGAGGGGGGAAGGAAGCAAAGTTGGGGAAAACACTGAAACCCGTCAGAGAGATGGCACGTTCGGCAAGCACGGGATCTTACAGGTTGAGCTGAGGGCAACAGCTTTGGATCAAAGAGAAGGTTGGAAAAGTTGGAGGAGTTGGAGGAGTTGCACAGTGACGCGGTCACCGCCTTGGTGTTTTCTGGGACGATGCAAGTATATCAACCATCGAGATTCACTTGGCTTTTACCCTGTACATCCTCCCTCGATTGTCCAGAATCAACTATGCAGCCCTATCTCCCACCGTATCACACCTCTTGGCGATCGACATGCCCCGAACACCCGGGTGGAAAGAATCCTGCATGAATCCCCAGCCATTTCCCTGTGGTGGAGGAAATCCCCCAACCCTTTTTCCGGACATGGCGGAATATGGATGCAGCACGATGGGCAAGGGATCATCATCAGTGGTCTTTGGCAAGTTAAGATCCATGGGCCAGTTCCTAACGGCCCTCGGTGGGGCGAGCAATATACAACAAAGTTGCCGGGACATTCTTCGGTCTTTGTTCTTTCGCCCCCGCAATTCCAGGATTATGGGATGAAACTAGTAGCAGATGACGCCAACACTTGCAGCTTCACTCAAAACACCAAAAGCAAGGTTTTCCACACCGATATCTGTGACTAAGTCGAGTCATCTCCTTAGAATATCTGATCCGATCGGATGTGTTCCTTTCACCACGCGCAAAATAGGGACCATCGCCAAGATTCGAGCAATTTGCGGTCAGCCCGACCTCCTATCATCTGGACTCGGACGGGTGCTCACTGGTCCATTCATGATGATCGTCACTCATTTGGCCTTGTCCCTGCCAATCACCACACCTTATCATGGGTGTGTGGTCTTTCTGAACGTTGATAGGGTGAGGATTCACATTCTTGACTGGCGATCAAACTCATGAACTTCTTCGAATATTCCTACGACTTGGTTCGGGGGAATCTTTGGTTCCGGAAGTGCAGGTCCGCAAGCTTAGTTGAGATTAACTCAATCCACCACGGTGGTCCAGTATGCTCCTATTGAGTTCGATGCTCGCCATCATTGAATGATACTGAATCCTGGTAGCATTCACATCTCGACATACAGAAACTTGTCAATGGACCACGTTGTTATTTCAGTCATCCTAATTTTAAAGGAGACTCGGAGCCTAGATTTTCGGAGTAAACAAGCCACTCGGAGAAAAAAGAAGGAATGAAAAGAAATGAAAAGTACCATGAACGTGGGACAGTAAGACTATGGCCAAATTCACAATCCTCAGTGAATTCCCCCAGCAAAAACCAGAATAAGCTTGAAAGTTGGCCTCAGACCATTTTGTCGATGAACTCAGCTTACCCATAACTACAGCATGATCAATCTTCAATATGAAATCCTCGTGATCAATGCCATACAACAGTACCTAGGTATCCAATTGCCGAACTCTACATATAACTACATGTGCAGAGTATTGCAATGGACCAATGAGAAATCAAATGCTAGACACTGGCTACATATTCCTACTCTTCCACCTAACACATCCATATCCATGAATGAGAGACAGGTCAATTTCCACCCCTGTTGATATCATATCTCCCTACCTAGGTACTCCGTAACCATGTACCACCCATCTACGCCATCATATCGCCAAGTGATGAGAGTGATCGACAGTGACGAGCGGGGCCAAACGCCCAACGGGAAGTGCCGGGCGGGTCTTGATCCAACCAGCATCGTCGGTGATGTGAAGGAGATGCATTAGGGCCAGATTCGTCGCGAACCGCGAGCTATTCAAGCCAGTCAAATCTCTCTGCGCCGAGTTCTGCTCTGCGCCCCTCCTCGATGTGAGCACTCGGCTCTTCCTCGTCACACGCGCCTCCCAACGTCTTCCAGAGTTGGAGGTGTTTTCGATGTCGCATGTCGCATGTCGCTTCTTCTTAGATGCGCCGATCTAGTGCTTGCCGTCTATGATCTCTAACAAGAAGAGGTTGGGATGTGCTGTGTTGCAACGATAAGACGACAAAACACTCATTTGAAACACAGCGTCGACCTTCTACTGTGTGGATATTTCCCCTGACAAGATGAATCGCTCATTGCAACTGAATACACAAATGGGTCCGTCCCACGATCGACGATACTCGTTTATCGAAACCCCGTTGGAGATGCACTCCTCCATGCAGCAGAACCTCACCTCGCCGCAACATCCACCCAACTCGTCAAGCATAGCGCCGCAGCAAGCAGCTGTTGAACACTCGAGTCGATCGCGTGAGGAGATATCCCATTATGTTGCTCCGCGGCAAGCTTCGGTCGAGCAGCCAGACCGCACGGCAGGACAAGCCCAATATAGACCGAGCGAGAAGGAAAGAGAACTACAGGAAGAGGGCATCATTCCCACCTACTCCAAATACCCACCTCCCGAACAACACCCGGCGAACTTTGCACCCTTTGCCGATGCCCCGGATCGTCAACCCACAATCCAATCGCCCACCTACTCATATATTCAACCTCCCAATTCCCCTGGGCCACTTCCACTGAAGACCACCCCGGAGGCACCCACCCGCAGCGATACAGTCTCAGTCGCGCCTGATGCAAATCCTCTGCAGTCACCAAAATCGCCGCATTTCCCTCCTCCCACTGTTGCGACTACGCCGCATGTGCCGCCAGTAGAGGATCTGCGGACATATCATCAACCGGGACAAATCATGCACCCCAATCAAGAGGTACGGGGTGGGACATGGCATTATGGGCTGTGTGAGTGCTCGAACATTGGGACCTGCTGTCTGGGTCTGGCATGTCCCTGTATTCTATATGGAAGAACACAACATCGACTCCGCATGCGATCGAAGAAACAGGATCCAACGAATATGCTTGGGCATGACACATGTAACGGGTCGTGTACTGGTTTTGCCTTTTTATGCGGTTTTCAATGTACGTCAACCTCATCTTTGAGGAACCAGTCCAAAGTGATGCATACTAACTGTCGACTCCAGGGCTCTGGGCCACCATCCAACACACGCGAACAAGAAAAGCGTACGGAATTCAAGGCGACATTCCCTCCGATTGTGTGCGGGCGACATGCTGTACATGCTGTACCTTGATTCAAGATGAGAAAGAGATCCAGAAGCGAGAGGAATATCGCAGTCGGGCAGCGATTGAGAGAGGCGCGACGTTGACTTCTCCCTACACTGCGCCGGGGCCGTTGGCGTATCCCCCGCCACCGAAATGAAGTATTGTTGGACTCAAGTCCTACTGAGAAGGACTGGACGAGACTGTTCCATACCCTGTATCTATACTAGTATATATCAGCTTGCATGCTTGTTCCTCAGCGCTGAGATCGGAATCGTAGCCAACCTTGGAAACACGGAGTCTGCAGTATGGATCTATACACGGCTAATAAGGCAGCATAGCGGGAATCACCTCTACTCAGCACGTGTATGTCTCGGGACACTCTCCCGTCTCATTCGTTACAGACCACCTTCCCAGAGCACGATAGGGAATGTCGATCAAAGGCAATTCATAGCAAGCCCCTCATGCCAAGCAAGTCAAACCGCCCCATCCCCCACTTCAGCTCTGCCGCATGACTGATAAACATGCACAATGACATGCTAGAACTTCTTGTCGATCAAATCGAAGGAAATAAAAACCCACTCGGACCCTGGTCAAAAAGCACACGGCACGATGCGCGGACTCGAAGATAGCACCGACGTTCTGATCCGTGTCGGTCAAAGCGCCGGCGAACAGGTGAAATATGGCTGGGATGCATTTGTCAATTTCGCCGCGCGAGATAACGTGCTCGAAGTTGCTTTGGGTTTGATGTTCGTGATGATAGATATACCGGTCAAAAAGGAAGAACTAACCGGATAGTTAGAATTGCCAATGCCTTCACCAAAGTCGTTACCTCGTTTGTCTCCGACGTTGTGCTGCCGATTGTCTCGTTGTTGCCATTTTTGAATCGCAATATGGATCAGAAGTTTGCTGTTCTCTCCAAGGGACCGAATTATGCTGATGGGTATAATACTGTCGAACAAGCTCGAGACGACGGGGCGCTTGTTTTGGCGTGGGGGTATGTAGATCGGATTTGATTTGGATGCAAAGCTCATTATTGGCAGACTTTTCATGGAGACGATCCTCAATTTCCTCGGTGTCAGCTTGACTTTGTTCGCTGTTGCACATTTGTACATGTTCGTCTCGAACAACAAGATTATCAAGCCTACCAGGCTCTGCAAATATTGCAAGAAGTACATCAGTGTTGAGGTGGGACATGGTCTTTCTATGACGATGGAATTTCGTTCCAAGCTGATAATCACAGGCATCGCGTTGTCTCAATTGCTCGAGCTGGCAAGATGGGAGGGAGGATTCTCCCAAATCGGACATGGCAAATGCCGAAGAGGACTATTGAAACAAAGGATTCCTATTGTGATGATGCTCTAGTTTGACATCACTTGCCAGGCGCAAAGTGCCAATCCTCCGTAAACACACCAAACTGCACATCGTCGCGATCCCGGAAAATATCGTCATAGTGCTTGATACAGGTCTCTGGATCTTCAGCCTGTTGAAAGTATTTTCGACTCAGTGCTCGAAAGACAGGATCATCCCACATCTTTGCCATCCACGTTAGGACATCCTGGCTTGCCGTTTCCAAAGGGAGATTGTATGATCGGAATCGCTGGGGTAATTAGTTTTAATTTTTTGAAGTAGTCATTCGGATCATACCCAGAGAACCGGCCAGAAGAAAGCGTCAGCAATACTAAATCCTCCAAACAAGAATCCTTCATCCCTTCCTCCTATCACTGCAAGACGCTCTTTCGTATACTTTCGGGCCTCGTCCCAGAGGTTTAGGATTTTCACAATCTCTTTCTGAGCGGCATCAGAAATCGGAATGTTGCCTGTATACTTAGCGATGAAATTTGTGTGGAATGATCCTCGGAGTGCCGGGAACCCAGAATGCATCTGCGCTGCAGCGCTGCGGGCCAGCGCTCTGAGCTGGCGATCTCGTGGCCAGAGAGGAAGTTGAGAATGAGACTCGGCAAGAAATTCGCAGATGGCGAGGGAGTCGCCGATTGTCATGGAGCCCAAAGAGTGGCATTGTAGGAAGGGGACGAATCCAGTCGGGGATACTGTTTTAACCTATGTCATGGTTCTATTGTCAATGTCATGTATTTCCAAGCTCTGATGAGGTTGCATACGTCGGATAGTTTCACAAACTGGCATGTATAGGGAATTTGAAAATATTCCAGCACGGCTTCGACTCGAGCTGTCCAGCCTGAACCTATTAGCGAGGCGTTGTGTGTAGATGAGGTCACCTACTCGAATAGCGAGTATAGACACCAACGAGGTGGTAATCCGTTGCTTGGATTGGCATGACGATTGATAGAATGTGAAATTGACTGGTTGAATGGTGATCGACCTGTGTTTAGTATCCTCGAGATTTATGACTCACCGCGCCGGTTTCCGTATTTTCCGTGTCTGAATCCAACAATTCAAGAACTGCGAATGACTCTCGGCTGTCTAACCTGGTATGAGCTATTCATATATCTTAGAATCGTTGGAGCAGGAAATGAAAATATATTCACTCGCAAGTGTTGCTAAATATTGCGGCGGATATGATCATTATGCACTTGAGAAGTACCGGGAGATTTAGAATTCAATTCGATACGTCACTTAGCATTGAGCAAATTGAATACAATCAAAGCATACATTCAACCAAAAAGCAGCAACCGAAATATCAAAATAGCGCCAAGATCAAAGCATGGAAACCCAGCGAGATGGACAGTCACATCGTGGTCTGATGGATAATGTTTAGCCATCGACCACCAGGAGAGAACCAGCAGACTGAAAGAAAACATACATTGTTTACATCCGTTGCAATCGGAATGTCAATATGGATCTGAGATCCCAATCTCACCTGGAGCTCGGTACTAAGCATAGAACCATGGATTACTCGCAATTTCGAGCATAACCCGAACTGAATATCGAACAAGCTCCGCATCCTCGATCTTCCCAACATCCTGGTACTGATCCCATGCTGTCCCTGAGAAATCTCCCCCAATAGGCATCATAAATGGAGCATTGCGACGGTACGCCCATAATCGCAAATGCGCACCGACTGCAGTACACGCATAGATATACGCGTAGCTCTCATTCGACGGGTCTCCAAGGAATTTCCGACAATAATCCAATGCTTGGGCTTCCAGTTCACGCAATTGGTAGGGCGAATTGTGATCGGCTTGCTTGCATATAACAAAGCAGAGAAACCTCGGTATGGTTGAATTTCTCGTAACATGTTTGAGTGCTAGATTACATTGAGTGTTGGCTGATGGGTATGATGGAACTTGTGAAGTCACGAAGACGGCATCGGAATTTTGAAACAAGACTTTGTTGAAAATGGCTTCGAGAAGCTCGGTGGTTTGGATCTCTTTGGGGTCGCGGTCTGGTGATAGAGAATTGATATGGGCTGCTTTGTACAGAGATAGAAGATATGGATTGGTGATGAGGCCTCGTGGAAATTCGGTGGTTGGTTCATTCATTTTGAGAATGGAGGATAGATTGGGTTGAGAACATGATTGCCTTACCATCAAGCCTTTATATACCTAGGTAGTGAATCTGTCTTTAGCCGCTGAAACGGAATTCCCCGCATCATGTGTTCCCTTCATGTCCATTCGATTGGCAAAGAATTGGCAAAGAGTGCCCAATTTATTGCCAGGAGCCCACACTTTTCTTCAGTGGTCTTGATTTAAAGTGGATAGTACCCAAAGTCACCTCAAGATAACTAATTCTTCGTACCCTTAATATTTACGCTTGCCATAAGCAGAGAAAATGATTGATAACTGCGTTTATTGGAAAGTCCCAACTTCTCCACTAAACTAACTACCCAAAAATCAAAAAGTCATGGCTCATAAATCATAGCAAATGCGTCCATGTAGCAAGATTCGACTCCAGCATCTAGAAGGTACGCTGGGTACCAGCAGTGCGATCAAGGTCGACGCGAGGGTCCAACTTGTTGACCATTTCGGAGGGACGACCAGCAGTAGTTCCAGTCGAAGGGTTGTTGTAGCTGCTGCCAGCAGCACTATCGTGATAGACGTGGTTGTCCCGATCAGAGTCAACGCGAGGATCAAGCTTGTTCGCGATGTTGGAGCTATGAGGACCAGCATTTGTAGAAGTAGTACCATGAGCACCGTGGGTGCCAGTGGTTCCATGGGTGTTTCGGTTGCTGTGGTGGTCGAACTCGGGTGCCAGAGGACCCTTGCGAGAGAGCTCCGACGTGCGACGGTGGTCTCGATCCGAGTCAACGGTAGGATCCAACTTGTTGGCTAGGTTGGAGTTATGGGCAGCGTTGGCTTCCTGGATGCTTAGACGGCTGTGGTGGTCGAAGTCGGGTGCCAGAGGACCCTTGCGAGAGAGCTCGGAAGTGCGGCGGTTGTCCCGGTCAGAGTCAACGCGGGGATCCAGCTTGTTGGCTAGGTTGGAGCTATGAGGGCCAGTGGTCGTGGAAGACCCATGGGTGGTAGCACCAAGGCCATGATGGTGAGCACGGTTGTCCCGGTCTGAATCAACGCGAGGATCCAGCTTGTTGGTGACGTTGGAATCGTGGGGACCAGCATTGGTGGAAGTGCCATAGGCACCGTGAGCAGTGCCGGTATGGGTGTTGATCGGGCCAGCGCTACCAATGGGAGCACCGCCCAATCCAGTCGAGCCGTGCATGCCAGTAGCACCGGTGTGAGTGGCAGTAGGACCTCCATAAGGGCCAGCACTACCAGCGAGACCCTGAGCGGGCATGCCGCCAACAATGCCATGAGTGCCAGCGGTGCCACCAGTGTAGCCACCACTGGCTACCGGCTCATGGCGAGCATAGTTATCGCGATCAGAGTCAACACGGGGATCGGCCTTGTTGGCGAGATTGGAGTCGTGGGGACCAGCGTTGGTAGAGGTGCCGCCGTAGGTACCATGGGTGGTGCCAGTATGGGTACCAGTCATGCCAGTGGTACCAGTAGTTCCGGTGTGAGTGCCAGTAGCTCCTCCTAGACCCTGAGTGTGGCCGGTGGTAGTTTGGTGATGAGCGTGTTGATCTATCATTGACCAGACATTAGCTTCATCTCTGGTTCTCGATACCTGAATCCAACTTACCATGTGCACTATCGACGCGAGGATCAATCTTGTTCAAAAGGTTGGAGTCATGAGGTCCATTATTGGTGGACTGGCTCGAGTCCTTGCCAGTCAGAGCTTCCTCGGCTTTCTTGAGAAGACCCATGATGAATGCAGAAGATGGAAAGGGGAAAATGTAGTGTGGATAATAGAATAAGAATCTGTGAAGAGGACGGTTGGAGAAGATGGTAATGGAAGAAAGGGAAGTACTGAAGCTCCAGCTTCGGGTTTTTAAAGTAAATAAAGCACTAAAGCTCACGACAAATCAGTAATGGCACAAAGATGACGTCGTCTGTATACAGAGGATCTACACGATGCAATCACCGATGGTGGCAGCCCTACGTCAGGCGCAGTACTAAATGCGCCACTGCGGGTCTACGACAGCCGAACTAAAAATGTCAAACGGGGTTAAAACCGGGTGACGAAGTCAATCTGAAACGATTGGAGGAGACTCAGCTTATCGATAAGGGTCATCGTAGTAAATTGAATAGTGGCAAGTTCCAAAGCTGTTATTTTCTATATATTTACGTAGTATCTTTGATGCAATATACTAATCAAATACATAAATCTATACAGAAGTGATAAAGGCAATTAAATCATATTTCATTTCTCACGCATCACTGCCATACCCTGGATGAACCATGCCAATTGACCCGATCAAACCTCTGTCCACAATCAAGTTTTGACCGATGATATGACGAGACTTGGGTTCCCGAGACCAATACGATTGGCCACGTCAAATATATCCACACCCAAGACCCTTCTTCACGTTAAGATCGGTTATCTCTCGATGGAGCTCGCGAACCTCTCCCGATTCGCTGTTGCCTGTTTTCTAGAAGTGGCGGATACATCATGCCAATGCGATAGACATTACTCGGACCCACGACTGTCATATCTAACATCTGTGATTGAAAGTGGTTGAAAGTGGTGGATAACCTTGGCAGACGCATAAGCCACCTGAAAGTCCACGGTACCGAAAATTTTTGATCATAGCTCCCGATTCCTGTTTTCCATGATGGCAACACAGAAAGTACCTCCATAGCTTAGAGATACGGTCTTGGGACTGAGGCGGATTGACGTCGCATCTTCTGCATCGTGGCTGCGCTTTGGGTTCCACCCACGTTTATGGCACGTTAGTCCATGGTTGACAGTTACTCATCAAATGTTCCTAGACTGCTATGTAATTGGTAGCATCTACTTGAATTGCATCACACTGCCAGCTACGGAGTACTAGTGTAGCCATAAGTGGCTGTGTCACGCTTTTCTAGGCTTACATCACCATCAAGACTTTACCGGATGCTCTGGAAACTGAGCAAGGGCAGCACTGTCCATGAAAATGGAGGTCTACCTAATTGAACTCCTTTAAGTGACAATGACCATATCCTTGAGGTATATAGCTGGTTTCATGACATAGAAAGTCGGTTCTCATTCAAATGATGAAATGGTGCCAAGACCCTGACGACATCCTAGGCCGACTATGCCAGCACGAGGTGCTCTTCATGGCTATCGGATGTAACATGTGATGGTGTTAAACACGACTGACAATGGCTTAATTGCCTGAAAAGGTTTTAATCGGGGATTGAAATGTGCATCGACCTAGTCGGGAGGATAGAATTTCGCGCATAGGAATTTTTTCCCCTTCAGGCTTCGACCTTCAAGCTGGGTTTAGATGCCAGACCTTGAACTATTTACTAACAAGCAATTCGTATTCTGAGAATCGTCTAGGTACCACCGGATCTCGCTGGAAGACATTGCACACTAATATAAGACCAAACAAGTCATGCTAAAATATTGTCCATTGGTGTATCTCAAGACGCCCAGACAAATAGCCAATCATTAGAACATAGCCAGGACAGTCTGCAGAATTCTGTTCGCCTTGCACCCAGAGGAGCTCTATCCACTCCAAATTTACATGCATTCCCCTCAAAATAATAGGACATTCCCTTCTATTGAAACAATCAAACAAAACAGCGTCAAATGACCATCAGCTGTGGGTGCCAGGCACAATATTAATCATTGCGGTGCATCGATTGCAAGACTCTGTCATATACAACAGTGCTGACGGTGGAAGTCGTTTAGGTGGTCAGCTTGGTGGCGGAAGGTGCGCCTGCGTACAGGACAAACAGGACAACAGCCAGAACGGCACCGATCGCAATACCCTTGGCCTTGGCAGGGTTGCTGCGACGGTACTCGCCGACCTGGAGGCGCACATCAGTAGCGAGGGCCTGGACCTTCTCGGCACCGAGCTTGTAGTAGACGAGACCACCCAGAGCAATGGAGTAGCCGAAGAATTGCTGGGGAGTAACGGGGTCCCCGAAGATGATCATGGAGGCAGCGACCAGGAGAATATCCTTCAAAATACCAGCCATGGTCAGGACAACAGCGGAGGTCTTGCCAATCTACCAGGGGGTCAGTATCTCATCATAATAGAGTAGGAGGAAAACGAACCAGAAGCACAACAGAAGCGTTCAGCAGGAAAGCCACCAGGGCGTTGGCAACGAGAGTCATAATACCAAGAGAATAGATGTCGTTCATGGTCATACGGGGGATATCGGTGAAGAGGGTGATGACGCCGTTCGTGACGGCGCAAGCAGGGGCATAGTAGTACAGCGAAACCAACGGGTCCATCTTGAATTCGGCGGAGCTCAGCAGACCCTGGACCATGACCAGACGCAGAGCCTCGAAAATGATACCACCAATCTGGATGACGAAGCCGAGCATGTCGAATTTGATCTCACCGAGGGAGGCGATCACGACACCGACGACGATAATGCTGACATTACCGAGGGTCTTGAAGTTGGCAGGGGCAATGCCGAAGGCCCAGGTGGCAATGAGGGTCGCAACAGCGTTGGTAGCCTGATTGACACGTTAATAAATACTCCATTGACGATTCATCATGAAATTAGGCTTACCTTCAGCATCTGGATGAAGGACACACTGAGGTAGAGGTAGGCCAAGTTACCGCAGATCAAACTCAAACTGAACATAACACCAATGGGCACAATGGCGCGACTGTGGATTTCCATCGTCAGCGCGAATATTCAGGGAGCGATACGGCCCCAATTGACACATTGAAATACTCACGCATAGGTAGCCGGGGTCATCGGAACCTTGTGGCGAGAATCCAGGATGGTGGTGCAGCGAGCCAGGATCTGGGTCATCGCAGTAGCGAAAACCATGTGCCATGTCGTGAGGAAGAGAGCTGTAATGTCGCCCCGTTAGCGATGAAACCGGGGAGATTCGAGGGAATTGAGGACTCGACGAAGATGGACTTACGGAAGTCTAAAAAGGATCGAGGTTAGCTGATGTCTGCTGCACGATAGAATGACCGAAACTTACTGAATTGAGCCGAGTGCAAAACCCATTTGTTGAACAGAATGACACTGGAACTCAGAGCAATCCACAGACTGAAAAGGACATCAGTATGAAAACCATAAGGGGAAGGAGGTGGCCAACGAACGCAATGTAGAAAGCCGGGTGCAGGCCGGTGCTAGCAGGAGCGGGAGGGTTCCCGTTCTCGAGCTTGCGTTCATCTTGCGAGGAGCGACCGTTTGCCATGGTGAATCGTGATAGCGAAAAGAGTGACTATGGTGAGAGCGTCGGAAAGAGAAAAATGTTCCATCTTCAACGGGGGGTTGGCTTTTTAGGGGCACGAAGAAAGATCGGCGGTAGTGGAGGCGGTGACCGGAATCTGAGCGCGCTGATTGGTCCCTGAGCGAAAAGAGTACACGTCGACGCGTGGACCCCTGGAGTTTCAAGTCTTGGGAGTCTTGTTTACGCCCAGAGAGACCCCTTTTTCCCATTTTTTCTTTTTCTCGCGGCTTTGAAGGTTCCACTTCGGCATTCAATCTGTCCTCCGATACCATTGGCTCAGATGCCTGTTCTTGCACGCGCTCAATCCAACTTAGCACTGGTTCATGGTTGGGTTCGGTTCAGTCCAATCACAGCCGAGTGTCTATCAAAATGGTTCATGACTGTCACAATTGATTTTCAGCTACAATGAGATTTTGCTCTTCAGCTCGACGTTTATACATACTCGAGTATTTACTCTACGCGAATGTGATGGAGGCCGGTGAAAAAAGCCTTTACATTCGGGAATTATCCGATATCAGGTGGACATAGATGTCTCGGCTTCAAATTGCCGTCGGAAAATATTCACTCTGGGTCAACGGTGACCTAGGAGAGCATTCAAGCCCATAGCTTACTTATCCACCTGACTCAAGACTCCTGTGGTACATTGCAGATAGGACTGAGCGTTAGGTCTCATCGCGAATCTTCCCTTGTTTCAAAGGTGGTTGGGAGTGGCAAGTATCTGTCGAAGCCGAGGACAGGGAGAGATCGGCAAGTTACTGCAGATCAGCGCAAGGGTTATCGGAACTGACCACTTGTGAGCCTCACTCAACTCATGCGCTGGGCAGGCTATATTAATCTGATGCAGGAATGCTCCAAGATCTGTGTTATCAGAAGGCTATGGCAGACATAACTTACTTCGCATCGCGCGTCTACAGGGTATATCACTTGGAAAAGTTCTCTCACTGAGATATCGCTTGATCTCGAGTCAAATAATGTGGAATGCTTTCAAATCAGATCAATTCAAAAAATACATCAAAGTATCAACTAGGTATGAAAACATTTACTCTCCATCCTCTCTGTTCTAATATTCCCATTGCTGTTCCTCAACCTGTTGTTCAATCTCATGTACCAGCAACCTCTTCTGTTGACTAGTGCCCACTTTCTCCCCATTTAACCCTCCATTTCCTCGTCAGAGTCGGATTTCCTGACTTTCTTCGCTTCCTTTGGCTGTGAGGGATCGGTACTTGTCTTCAAATACGTCGATCCGATTGCTTGAAACGGCCGCTTTCGAGCTAGATCTCTAGCTCGATCTCTAGCTTGTATGAATTCCTCCATTTTGGCAGGGTCCGGGTTCTTCCTCGCCGATGGTGAGGCTTCTTTTGAAGGGGATAACATCTTCGGAAGACGTTTAGGAACAATCTTGGCAGAAGAGCTTGTATCAAGACTTTGTTTAGGTACATTTGAAGGACCTTGATTCGAGGATGGTCGATTGGCCAGCGAACTTGACGATGGGACATTATTCCTCACACGCTTATGACCGAGTATCCCTTGTAAGCTCGTACGTGGGTACTCGGTGGCGGAAGTGTCCCCTTTCAATTTGCGTCTTGGCTGATTATCACCAGGCTCGGGATTCTTGCGTTTATTACCGGCTGAAGGCTCTGGGATTGCCAGTTTTTTCCATGTACGCCGCGGTGATGGGTGCCCCGTGAGATTAAAAATAGATGCGTTCTCTAGTAGATCAAACTAATAGTTAGCGTGGCCGTTGAAAACAGCATTTGTAGACTTACGCCTAGCATCAGTAGATCGGATAATTATGGTAAACTCAGGTCTGGTCCACAAGAAACGAGTTCTGGCTTCATTCGGACTCACCCTGTGCAGGGTCGGATGATGTACCGCAAGGGTGTGTTGAATGACTTCAGCTACGTTCTCCATCGTTAGCAAGGTCTCATCAGGCTGTGGGTCGGCAATTGTGGCTAGATCGATGGCTGTTCGTGGTCGAGGACTCCACCAGAAGTCCAAGCCGCCGTTGTAGCGTACATCGTCTTTTTCCAAATCTTTTTGCACTTTTCGTACAATCGGACGAATGTTAATTCCAGCGGAACTCAACCAGCAGCTATTTGCACTGCGGTCGTTTGGATTCCGTACGCATTGGTTGAGGAAGAACCGAAGAACCGCGTCGGGATTATCAGCTCTGATGAGCTCTATAACAGCGTTTGGGATCGCTACTGGGCCATTAGGATCACTCCACTGCGGTGCTTCATTCTGGCTCTCCTGTTCGATCTGGCTCTCCTGTTCCATCGGAACTGGCACAACTTGCAAAATAGATTGTAGCCCTTCAGTGTCGTCAAACAACGATGCAGTCTCTAGATGAATTGCATGTTGCATCCGATTGATGAACTCGGGCACACTACAGTGAATAAGTCGGGACATATCCCCCTCGATGTCATCATACTCAGCATCAATCCGTCCCATACATTGAGCAGCTGCGTTAGAGACTTCTTCATTTTCTTCTGGCGGTGGTGACGACTCTTTGATACGCAGTTCATATCGACTATTGATCTCGATTCGTAGCTGCGAAATGACCTGCTCTGGAATAGACATGATTGCTTCCTCAAATTCTTGTTCTCCCTGTTGTAACTGTTGTTGTAGCTCACGCATTGGCGTTTCCATCTCGGATTGAAACGTTTCCAATATATGGTTCTCTATATCGGTGCGAATTGTATTGTGGTGATGTACATAACGCAACACCCTACGCACCAGTCGTTCTGAAGGATTCTGGTGGCGCAGGGTATCTCTTATCCTCTTTTCCAGCATGTCTTTCAGAAATGATGGCGCGACCCGCTCCCCCGGTTTAAAGTGAACTTTCAGTTCTTGCAAATATGCTTTCAGGAACTTTCTGAAACTGAATATCACCGCTCTGCGGAGATTCAGCGCGGCGATTCTGGCATCTGCCACAATCTTATCGCGAAATGCTCTGATTTGGATCTTGTGCTCTTCCGGGATGACCAGTTCTTCCTCATCTGCCGCCAATTTGACTGCTTTTCTCCCTCTCTCCCTCTCCTCCCTCTCCTCCCTTGATTGATCGTCTTTCTCTTTTTTCAACAACATAAAGAGCCTCCATAGAATTATCAGGGCGTGGCTGCGCGGCATCCGTTGAACCTCAGGTGCCATCTGATGTATTTTACTCTCGATGGCCTCATGTACCTCCTCTTGGTCATAGGAGGATCGAACATTAACCTCGGGCATCTCGGTATAGATCCTTCTTAGTACATACATAATGAAGCCTCGGGCCTGACCGGCTTCCGGCTCATCACCTCCTAAGCCAAGGGCCGCAAAACAATTCTGTATGGTGTTGATAGACATTATGATTGAAGATTGTTGCAAAGATCCGTGAACTCTCACAGAATGAATAAGAAAATACTTTCGAAGCGAAAACTCGATACTGGTCTAGTTACATCCCAAGGATTTAAGTATCTGGTTTTGATTCAAAGAATCTCGAGTTCGCTACTTTTGTTTCTATGTCGGGCGCCCAAGTCATTGAAAGCTTCTCTCGATGAGTGAATGAAAAGCGATCTGAAGAAAGAGCGGAGTCGCAGGGGAATAAAAGAATAGTTCATAAGTAAAAGAAAGACCAAGTGCCTCGAAAATCAAGTCATAATTATAGACTCAGCTCTTTGTTTCGATGCTTTCTCGAACAATTGCCTTTGAGATCGAGGTGCGTCCTACCATGGTTGATCCATGATTCTTTCATTTGCGCATGCTAGATAGCATTTGTATATGCAGCTCGATTCGAGATAGACTCTTGCACTTCCAGACGAGAAGATATCAATTTAAATCTCGCTACCATATGATTATGTAGAAAAGATCCAATTGATTCGACTATCTATAGAATAGTCACCAAGTTATCTTTTCGGTCTAGCGCAACAAACTTGAATTACGTCATTCCATTTCATCTCCGCAATGTCTCACTCAGATCAAATTTTCAGATCTTCCAAAAAGATCTCTGTCGGAAATCTCAGAAATGACCGACTCGCCGACATTCATCTTCATCCCCGGCTCCTGGCACAGACCTACTTGCTACGACAAGGTCATCAACCTCCTCCAGGAGCAACACCATCTAAAATGTGTCTCGATCACCCTCCCATCGACAGCAGACAACCCAGCAGCAACATTCAAAGATGACCTAGATGCAGCCCGTGACGCCATCTCAAGCGAGGTAGTGCAAGGGCGCAACGTGATTGTCGTAGCGCATTCCTACGGCGGCATGGTCGGGAATAGTGCCATCAAAGGCTTCGCGCAGCCAAAGGACAGTCAATCATCCGCATCGGGACATGTCATTGGTCTTATTCTGATAGCCTCTGGCTTTACTCTAACCGGACTCGCATTTATGGATCCCTTCTTTGGGCACCCGCCGCCTTCTTGGCGCGTCAATAAAACCACCGGGTATGCTGAGCTCGTCGCCCCGCCCAGTGAGCTTTTCTACCACGATCTACCGGCCGATGAGGCGGAATACTGGGTTTCTCAGCTTACGACGCAAAGCCTGAAGGCTTTGTTTGAAGGTGGGGAATATACGTATGCGGGTTGGAAGGATGTGCCCGTCTGGTATATTGGCACCATCGAGGATCGGGGTTTGCCGGTTGTAGCTCAGCGGATGCAAATGGGCATGGCGAGGGAAATGGGTGCTCTGGTAGAGCATAGGGAACTCCAGACGAGTCATTCGCCGTTTCTGAGTCAGCCCTCTGCGACTGTCCAGATTATGCTGGAGGCACTTGGGATGTTCACTGGGAAGCCGAAAAGCAAAGAGTCGATCGAGGACAAGCCTGGTCATGGGATTGCAGTGCCGAGAGTCAGGTTTTGGCAACCTTTTACATGGATTCGGTTTGGACTCCCGCTGGCTTTTGGTCACTTTGTAGGGAGATGTATCTTGTTGTTTACTGGAGGGAGGTGGTTATGGAGGTCCAGATTTGGTCTACGTAGTATTTGATTTTCAAGCTTTCAATGAAGGAAAGATGCAAGTTCTGTAGGTTCTCCATACGAGCCAGATTACTGTTGGAGTATGCACCAAATCTTGTACGAGACATTTGAGAGCTGATGATCAAATCAATGGGTGCTGCTGTTGAGAAACAAAAAGAAGGAATGATCGAGCTTCCAAACTTCCGTGGCCTTGACAATTCGCCTAGACTTGACACAAAAGACCGATTGAATGGATCAATTAAGCAGGATGATATTCAATTGCACATTTCGACAAATTCACAAAGAATGAATTGGCATAAAGAAAACACGAAATAATCATCCTTAGACCCGGCTTGTTCCCTGGTTATTCTAGCTAGACAACCTCCCGAGGTCGGTCCTATTCTAAAGGGCTGAAACGATTTGATTACTTCCGCGAGCAAGCTTTTCCTTCGAGGGACAAAAGAAAAAGAATCGAGGTTGAATTTGGTCTGACACTCTAAGAGAATATAAAGATTTGGGTATCCATTGTCAAAATTTGTGCTGGTGCTAAGGCCATGGCCTTGGTTCATTGGGCTATATCTAACGTATTGTAACAGGAGAGCAGATGCCTATGTGAACTCAGGTGCAAATTCAGCTAGAAATAGGTTGTAGATCGGACCACTGCCATGAAGACCACATGCACGTTATACAAACGAGATTGATGATTGACATCAAAAGCTGCTTGTGTCTTGGGTCATGGACTGACGTTGGTGAAGGTGAAGTGGGTAGTGGAATGATTATGGTCCGTCATCAGGTAGCTCGAGGCCTCTCTTAGAGACAGCTGTAGCCATCTGGCGACATGAGGATATGCCGGAAGATGCGAGCTGCGTAGGAAGTATTCACTGTCCAGGCGCCAGATCAAGGTTTCAAATGACCAGTGTCATAGGATAGCTCAAGAGGTCAGGACTTGGCCCGTGTTCAATGCACACTTATGCCATATCTTCAGCAAATGCTGACAGATCTTAGTGCCAGAGCATCAAGGTGTCCCATGGGTGCAGCGACCACAGAGGCCATAAACTGGACTGTAGTCAGAATGACAATGACTACCCTCATCATATCTCTTGTGCGTCCAGCGCCCAAATCTCCCAGTTCTGGAGGACGTCCCAGCCAACTCGGCGCATATCCCGTTTCATGACCTGGCCATCATCACAAAAAATAACATTCGAGCAATTGCGGTTGCTGAGACCGGCATTGTTGCGACATTCAGCGGTTTGGTGGCTTTCAGGCGGATGTGATCGTCGACCATTGATCTCGTCGTCGTCATCACGAGTGCGTTTGCCCAATGTTGATGGAGGTGAGTTTACTGCTGTTGGTGATACAAATGTGACTGTGGCGGGATTCGAGATGCGCCGGGGTTCAGCGCAGTTGGAGAGATTTGCAGGTGATGTTGGTTTGGAGGCAAGTTCTGATCGGTTTGGAGACTCAGTGTCAGCGCCGGCATGGAGACCTGTGTTTATATTGAAAGTTTCGCCCGGTGTCTCTGTGCGACGGTCCATCGTTGGATTAGGAGACTGCGAGCCTTGTTGAATATTTGTTGGCCAGGGAGCTTTGTAAAAGTCCCGTAGCTCAAAAGCCTTCCACCCCATGCCGAGGATCCGGAGCTTCTCAAAAATCTGCCTGTCGGCCAAATTGTAGGTCATCATTTGGATAAGCAGCTCGTCATCGAGGTCTACGATGTCAGCGATACTGCGCG
Organism: Penicillium sp. PG113-03A; assembly: GCA_037042135.1. Classification (NCBI taxonomy): domain Eukaryota; kingdom Fungi; phylum Ascomycota; class Eurotiomycetes; order Eurotiales; family Aspergillaceae; genus Penicillium; species Penicillium sp. PG113-03A. The sequence goes on along the minus strand of JAXQJW010000132.1, from coordinate 191,658 downwards.
CATTCTGAAGTATCTCTTCGATTTCTTTGCTGAACTTCAAGGGAGCTTCAGCGAAGGCCAGGTTTCTACTTGGCCTGAATAGCGCTTCGCCAGCGCCCTTGTTCGAAGATTCGGTGTTTGGTGCAGGAGAACCTGCCGGGATCAAAAGACGAAGGGCAACCAGGTTTCGGAGGAATGGAACGAGCATGCCAAGCGAGTCCATACTCGAGAACTCGGTTGCAAGGGCCAGTTGCTCGAGGTTTGGACAGCTGTGCACAAGCCGTGCAATCATATTGGTGGATAGCGGCCATTTCGAGCAAAGGAGTAGATGACGTAGGCCTGCGCCATGGTTCATAGTGATGTTGGCTAGGTAGTTGTCCCTCATGCTGAGGGCCAGGTTTAGCTGACCCGCTGGGGAAGCAGCAGTAATTGGGGAGTTCGCGGTGGTTCCGCTCAGATGCTCTGACACTGGAGGGGTGAGCGCCGAGTTTATTCCAGCATGCGGTCGAGAGGAATTAAGGTAGTCGGTGTGATCGGAGGTAACGTTGACGAAATACAGGCGTTCGAGGCCCTTGAAATTGCCCAAAAACTCGGAGTTCCGTTTTGAAATCGCATCCACGCGAACAGACTTGATCTTCAGCTCTTGATGGGGCGGCATCGTAGGCCAGCTGTTCTCGACAAAAGTGTTGCCCAGACTTGCACTGTCTCCACTGAGAAATGTGACGTCCTCGACCGTAGTCGGATTAAACGCGATGTTGAAATCCTCATTATGGAAAGCATACAGATTTTGAAACGATATCTTCGTCACCGGTAGTGGTTGCTTGGCGGCGATGCACTTGCGGAAATAGTCGTGGAGCGACACGCTGGGCTCTTGGGCTAAGCGCATGCGCGGCGACCAATGGAGCTTGAGATCGCGCAACTTTTTACTCTTCCATAGCATGGTAGCAATATCATCAGGATAGCACAGAGGGTCGATATCTGTGATTTTGAGGCATCGCAAATGTGGCATGGGTGGAAGGACGAATGTCGGCTGCGGATGACGGCTGGAGGGGAATCGAATCGTCAAAGAAGTGAGCCGTGGCAGCTGTATTAACCCGGAATATACAATCTCCAACATTTTGGTGTTCAACTCCCAATTGAAGCTCTCGAGGTTCGTCATACGGTCGACCGCCGCTCGGGCGGTGATGTTCAACAGCATCGACGAGTCGGGCACTCGGCCAACCTGCGCATGCTCCTCCAAGTCGCCCACTTTCCAGTCGCCGCGCAGAGTGATTGATTGAACGAGAGTCGCATAGGGCCGTGTGACAACTGCGTTCAGACCCATAGTAAAGGGGCTTGCACTTCCAATGCCTTCGGGCCGGTCATCACGGTAGCGAATTTTGTCGTAGGAAGTGAGTGTCAAGCTGCGGTAGAGCTGCGGAAGGGCCATATAATTGAGGACTCGGCATGTTCGACATAGCCTAGCCAGATCGCCAGTATCTTCGACCTAGACCGAGTGAATCTCGTCAGCTTCATTTTGCTGGAAGCTTCCAATGGGGGGCAAGCTGACATAGGACACGATCTGAGCAATGAGATTTAGCGGAAGCACCATCAGGGAGGCACCGCCAGGCCGATCGGTAACGATGCTAGCATTAAACATGTTCCGATTGACGGTCGCCATGTTGCGACGTTCCTGAGCCACGGCATGGAGCGAACAGAATGGAGGTTTCTGAAGGATGGAGGGTGAATCCGGAGCACAAAGTTCCCGAGCACAAACCAGCTCCACTTGGACCAGTCAACGTTCGCAAAGTACAAATGGACGTTCATGGATGTGATTCTTGAATGGTATTATATCTATCATGATATCTGTTCCGGCTATAGATCTAAAAGGTATTACTCGTCTATTCAACCATACATCCTACCACTTGAAATGGCGGTGGAAGCCATGATCTAAGAGAAGCAGGCTGCAAAGTTTAATACAAAGTCAAATCGATTATTCTTGATGAATATATGTGTACCGGTGACATATGAACAATTACAAAGAGTGGCTTTTCAGGGTATCTCGTACGCAGAGCAGACGTCCATCCATAATATCAAAATCCCAATCCCATCATCCCCAGAAATGACCACGATCGAGACTCCACGCCTTGTATATAATCACCGTAACACCAGAGCAGATTGTTCAAAGAGCGACGCCAGTTGCGCCAAGTCTCCGAGATCGAGAAAATCCAGAAAAACATCCAAGCCGAACGCCTGCCACCGAAAAAGAATCAAGTATGGTCGTGAGGTGATCGAGGTGAAGCGCGTGTTCCATTCGCAGGATCGTGTTGTTCGTCTGAGACGGTCGTGTCGGTCCAACTGACTTGTTGAACAATGACCGCAGGATCTGCCTCCCCATCGCGCGATTGACGTACACGCTCGTTAACAAGCGCCGCGGCCTCAGGGTCGTATCGGAGCACATAATCTCCATCTCCATTTTCGAGGTCTACGTCAGTCCACGGCATAGAGGTCGCCGGTTGGGAAGGAATGACTCTGACGGGCAGATTGGGCTGAACTGGTTGGGATTGCTGAGATGGACCTGGATTGAGCAGTTGGTTTGGGGCTGACCATGTCTGATGACCCCGACCGCGACGACGTGCTGGAATGACCGTGACAGGCAATGGGGCATCCGTATGTTGTGAGCCCGAGCCGGATTGCCCTTTCCGATGCAGCGAGAATAGGTGGTTGGGTCTCGGCGCAGTGGGCTGCTCACGATCATCTTCTGATGAATCATCAGATTCTTCTCCATTAGCTGGTTCTTCGCTGGCTTGCGCAGAAGCAACTTCCTTAGGGAGCGATGCCCGTCGGTGCTTGAATTGTCTGAACAGCGTACGCCATCGCGGATCGGGCTGTACAATCTGAGGCGATTGCTCTCTTTCGTCGTGAGCATCGGGATGGTCTTCGTTATCCCCGGAGCCACGGTGTCCTTCCATTCTTGTGCTCCTCGTTCCATCCACTTCCTCCTCTTCCTGCATTTGTGGCATAACCACGGGAGGCGTTGGGGTGGGAACCGGGTGATATCGAACATTGTATACTGTGCTCGCAGCACTAGTTGTATCGGCCCGACTGACGGGGGTAATGGCGGCCGGGGGCGGAGTGGGACGATGATTGTGCTGACGTCGAAGGGGCCTGGTATGATTTGAATTGTGGATTAATGCCCCGACGACGCGATTCTTGTTCCCCCGATGAATTCCCACGCGCGTTCGTAACGGACGATGTGCAAGACCCATGACTCCACCCCATCCTGAAGAGGCGCCGGTTCCTCCACCTTTGTCGTTATTGGGTGAATAACGCGGCCAGTCAACTTCCTCTGACGGTGTGACCTCCAGCATCTCATCGCCATCAAAGACCTCTCTACCAAGGATCCCGTCTTTGGTTTCATCACGCTCGAGGGCCTCGATACGCTCAACCCATTCCCATACCACCACACTTGCCGCCGCGGATCCAACCCATCGGATATAGGTACCCCAACCGGCAATCTCGGGCTTCGCAATGTCCAGCACAAAAAAGACCACGGGTATCAAGATTGCACACAATGATAAAAGCGCCACACAGCAGATATTGCGCATCTTGGGGTGGAAAAAGGCATAGCGGTGTTTCGATATGGAATAAAAGATTACCCATGCCGCGTATAGGAGGTTGAGCGCCAGCTCGAACAAATAACTCAGGGCAGGGATCGCATCGTCGTATAAACGGGGCTGCGTGGCTGTACTGCGGACCAGGAAGTTCTCTAAGCAACTGAATGTCGTGTCCAGCACGATCAGCGCGAAACCCGCCCACTTGATCATGACCTTTTCCTTGTGTCGCGGAAATAATCGAATAAGGGTTTGGACTTGCGCCAGCCAAAGGAAAGTGCTCGAAATCACATGAAAGATACGGATCTCAAGCCCATCAATTACCTCCTGAGACAATGCTTCCGCATCGGAGATACCAATTTCATACTGGCGCTTGGCGACTGTGAAAGAGTCCACCGTCGCAATAGTCAGCGAGATGGCGACAAAGGTGGCGGCGACCTTCTGGAGCCAGGGTCGCCCCCCAACTCCCACAATGGACGAATTCCCACTATATGAGCCACTGATCATGCCACGGCGACCGAGAAAGTTCCCACCTCCGGGACCACCGATGTAGAAGGTGCGCGGGGTGATCAGGAGGATAATGACAAGGACATAGCTAACGACAGTCGCGCAGCCGATAGCGTATAGCTGAGGCGTGACAGAGGAGTAAAAGGGATCGCGCGTGTCGATGACGGCGGAAACTTGGTCAAAATGTCTCGCGCCGTCGGTACAGATAGGCTCGTAGACGGCGTTCTCGGTGATGGTATAGGCGAATGTCTTATTCACATGAATAATTCCTGCAGGTTGCAAGTCAATACTTGATAGCTGGTCCACAAGTGACGAGCCAGACGTACCATTACTCGGCAAGACGAGCGGCGTGCATCCAGGCTCATACGACTTGGTCGTTGTCGGAACCGGGTTCGCCCAGATTTGGCGGGGCGTCACACGGGGCACATCTTCCATGATCGAACTCTTCAGACTCTTCGGTCTGCAAGTGCCAACCAGCGATATTCATAGGGGCCGGTCGTCACGGGTTGGCAACACGGTCGGGTCCGGCTCAGGCCATCTTCTGGTTTCGGCGTGCACGGCAGTAAAGAAGGGGCGCAAAGAACGGTGAGGGCGAAGAAGAATGCGAGACTGTCGCACCGGAGTATAAGCCGGATATAGAGGGGACGAACTGGGGGTGTGTAGGAGGTGGTGCGACGATGTCTTCGGGGAGAATTCAGGATTAAGAGTTCTGGAGTTCGGGCGGGTCGAGAAGATCCGCCACTCCATGGAGCTCCACATGGATCCAGATTCTTGTCCAAGCGAGTATTCAATGGAGAAAGAATGTTATTTCAATTGATAATCTATTGATCCTGGTCGACACGGGTACAAGGGTTGGGCATGAGGCTGACACGAATTTATCTGACCAAACTTTGAATCTGTTGGAAAAGAATGCAACTTGCTAGGAGATGAATGGAGTAATTATATCAAGAACAGAATCGAGAAGATAGCATGGTTATGTTCAATTGATTATATGCCGAGATAATTATCAACACTTGACCAAATCAAGTGCTTCACTAGCAAGTTGCTATACTCCGATCCTCCGAATCAAACCAAGATATAAGAAGAATACCGTGCGTCATCCCATCTCAAGCCTGGGGAGCAAATCCAAGACGAGGGCCATTGGCGTCAAAAACCACGTACTGGCTCTTGAGAAAAATATCACCAAAGATAGAGAATGAAAGACCAGAGTTGCTCTGGATACCACCAAAGCAGGCATCGCTGCCCTCTAGAAGAGGAGCATAATTCATCATACCACCAGGAATGACAGCCGTATAGTCCCCAATCTTGACGCTAAAGTCCGGCAATTTGGCTGAGCAGTCAAAAGTATAGCCGCCAGCCAAAGCGTTTTCTTTGGCACTATCGACTTGCTCGTAGTATGCGCTGACGACTTCATCGTCAGTGAGTAGGAGAGTGGTCCCGGTATCTGGACCGAATCAGCAAGATAACTATCAAAAAAAGAACATAAGAAAACCTACCTGCAATAGCATTGATGGAGCTGGAACTAGTCGAGCCACTGCCAACACTATAGCCGTCGACCGTGAATCCCCAGAATCCCTCTGAGTTGTCGACATCGGTGTAGCTCAGAGAGCCTGAAAATTTGGACTTGTCAATGAAGCCAAAGTCGTAGCTCCCTGGGGCGTGGTGCTTCAATGTGACTGCAAACATGGGCGAATCAAGCTGATCCTTCACGGTATCAAAAAAGGTGGTCTGGGCCTTGGGCTCAACGGTATTGATGGAACTGAAAGACAGACCCAAAAGACCGTCATTATTCTCGTCCTGGACAAATTGCTCGCTGATCTCCTTGGCAGCCTCAACTGCCTGGTCTTTGGCTGTGACTCCGCCAATGGTGACAGTGTCCTTGTAGACATCGCCGCTGGCAGAGCTCGAGTCACCATATGTGATCTCCCAGCTGTATCCTTCCATCTTGCTGCTGCTCTCTCCGGGCTGGTATACGCTATGTCCACTAGACTCGGTGGATGAGAGCTCCGAGGAAAATACCCAACTATGAGCCATCAGCCGATTATGATTCACGTCTTGGAATCACTGAGCAACCTACAGATCGGCGGAGCCAGTGTCAAAATTCAAATTCAAAGTAGTGCCACCAACATCAACAGGGGTCAAATACTCGATGTCATTTTCCTCGGGTGTAGCAATGGCAGTGCCATTATCAGCGGCAGCTCTGATATTAGCCGGTACAGAAACACCATATTTGGAGAGAGTTTTGGCATAGATAGCCGGCAGGTTCAAAATTCTTCTCCGAGCTCCATTTGCAGCAGGGCGAATCTGCTGACTGACCGTGAAGCCCTTGCTATTAGGAACGCCTGTCGGGACAGCCGAAACAAGAGACAATAGACTGGCGAGAAGCACTGTCACTCTGCTAAAGACAACCATATTGAGTATTGCAGAGCTGCATAGACAAGGCAATGGGTTGAATGCTCTGGAGAAACTGAGACTATAATGATTCCAAACAACCGGCAACGTAGTCTCCTTTATGTGTACCTCGCCATCTCACCATCTTCCGAGGTTGCATATTATCAGAAATCCAACAAAGCATTGATCCTGAGATCCGAGAACCACGACCAGGAGAAAGTTCTCATCCTGGAAGCTTGTAATGTCGATCCAGAGCTACAGCTCTATCGACCAGCCAGAACACCGCAATGGAGTCTGCCAAGAATACAGCAAGAGGGGTATTTGGAACAACGCGGGACCATAGCCCGTGAAGCCCGTGAAGATGAACGGATCAGCCGAAGATCTGATAGTGCTCACGTCGCGCGACTGACAAGGTGTGAGAGCTTGGTTGCGACAAGCAACTTTCATGCAGGACGGAGATGTCCGGCGACAGCTTTGGATTCATGTTAGTGCAAGTATAGAAGTGACAGATCCTGCCTGGCGATCATCGGTCGTTATCGCCTCATCATGGCCAATCAACGAATTCAAACAACCAACTGTAGACTTTAACCCCTCCAATCGACGTAGCATCGCGTCTGGAGTCCAAGAGAGGAATGAGGATAGAAGAGTCTCATTGGACGCAGTCGTTCCAATTCCATAGTGGAAATACTTCCGATCGGAGTCCGTAAGAGACCTGCAGAGACATTATACTGCAGGGGAAGATGTCACCCTTATAGCTGTTATCAGGTGGGACGCGAGATCCTTCCGCTGCATAATTGGCGCTAGGAGTTGTCCGCAATAACTCTATACGGTGATGGATCGACGAAGAACGAGTGGAGAGCGTGCATGATGCACGGCAAGCATCTATACCGTGATTCGTTTTCGGAATTCACCGAGCAGAAATGGTACCTTTGCAAGACGGTTATGCGAATCCTTCGAATGTTGACTTACCTGGCTGGTAGTAGATATAGCGCTTGGTCACAAGACCAGAAGAGACCATGCACCGTGAAGTATTTTAGTCGGGGGGCGTTGCAACCTTGTGAGATCTGATACTAAGTTTTGACCTTCCGCAAGCCATGATCTGCAAGCCCAAAAGCTTCAGCGGGATCAGGCCAGCATGTGAAAATCCACTCCTGTTGCATAGCCGGTAGTTGACTAGTATTTGGATGCGATGAAACCAAGATCCACACTCAATCCGACAAAAGCTGACCAAGATTTCAATTCTCGATGACTGGAAAGTACAGTGACCAAAACAAATCAATTCAACCAATTGCGACACTGAACAAGCACAGCATCTTCAGAATAAACACAAATACGCCATCAAGACATGCCGCAGGGGTATATTTTGTAAAGCGGGGAGCAGACCACGAAAGACCAAGCAAGAAAGCAAAATACCACATCGTCGCAAAATCATTCTCTAAAGATATTGGGAGGTCATGCCCCCGGACTCGCCATCGCCTATGGGGTGGCCATCATATCCCTCATTGAGGAGTACCTCTAACATGTCGAATTCACCCAGCATTGGACCAGTCCCGCCCAGACCTTGGTCGACCACCGCAGCGGAGCTGTTAAAGAATTGGTCCAATGGCAGAGCAAACCAGTCTGATAAGGCGCCAGAGGTGTTGGTCGTCCCATTCCCGTCGCCAGGAGCATGGGAGACGACATGGTTTGGAGAGGATTGCTCCATATCATTGGTGGGCAAGGACGAGTTAGGATCATAGTAGTTGTAGTATACCGATGGTGGCGGTGGCATAAATGAAACATTCAAGTTGGACGAGTTGATCGGTTGTGCAGGAATGCTGGCTAACGGATCATGGGTCGATCCCATCCCTGACGGGTGTCCGCTCGCAGCGTGCCTTTCAGCATAACCTAGCCCACCTCCAGTTGGTGTTGCATCTTGACCTTGTGTAGAAAGCCATGGTGACTGCACGCCATCGCGACGACCCGCCAAGCTATCGCGCGGTGGTGATTGTGCTCGTGAGACCGGGGCTGAGCCTCGATCTTGCCCATCCCCATCTATCCCCCGGTCATGGGGCGCAAACCGCAAAAACCGCGTTCGAATGCTACTCGTAAGAAGCTCCAGCAAACGCGCGACGGTGTTACTGATATGCACGTCGTCCACAACGAATGTTCGCAATGCCTCCACTGTTCGATCTTGTAGATCCAAAGAGACCCGCACGTCATCCTCGCGCGCACCGAGAGTAAAGCCCTAGGAGAAAAGTTAGCAATGGCCGTGGTGGAATTCCCATGTGATGCCGCGATTTACCTTCAAAATGAAGATCATGCCCGACAGGATCCGGAAGAAGGTCCTGATTGGGGCATGCTTCAGACGACCGTCGGGAACAAGCCCTTCGAGCACAGTCTGCAAGATCCGGCGAGACGAGTCCACAACCTCTTGAATGTAATGCTCATTCACGCGATAAAGTTCCATAAGTATCTGGAACCACCCGTTATTCCCAGAGGATGGTTGGGTCTGGGCGGACTCATTGGACATGGTAGTCCAGCGGTCAACGACCGCTTGTAGAGCGAGAGAATTGATGTATAGCCCTGATGACCATTAGCTCGTGATTGCTCCGTCGAATCAGATTTCACTCACGTGTGTACTCATATTCAATCAATAGTATACTTCGCATGGCAGGTTTCACTGTGGGCAATTAGAGATTTGGGCATACACATAGAAGCGAAAATGACTTACGCTTAACGCGATCCAGATGCTGTCGGAACTCTCGCAATTGCGGCTGGAACCAATCAATCTGCTCACGGTATCGCCCACTCTTGATCAACTCTGATGTCTGTTCACTCGACGCAAACAACTGGTTGTTGGATTGGTAAACAATTTTAGAAATCTCCATCCAACAATTCTGCATTTCGTCAAGATCCAGATCGCCTTCCTTGTCTGTGACCGCTGGAGTTTCCCGACCCCATTCTGACCATGGAAGCATGGACGGAATCCCAAGACGTCCACTGCTGTGCGTGATGAAGACAAGAATAAGCCGGCGTAAGCGTCGTTTGCGTGCTTGTTCCGCAACTGTCTCCGGTGCACTCTTCGATTCACTCTTGTGATCAAAGACCCCAAGTTCAAATGCCAAAGCCTGGGCAGTGCTCAGCAGCATCCATGACATTCGGTCCGATCGCCAAGCTGGTTCCAACCACTTTTGGAAGGCGAGTCGCCCTTCTGTGGATGCGGAAGTCCCTTTGTTGCCCAATGACTCCGGTTCAATATCCACATCCTTGTCAACGCGGTTTTGGGCCTGAGCTTCCGTGTCCAGCAATGTGTTCTCATCATCACCTGGCGGGAAGTGAAGGTTTCGTGGGTGCCAATCTGTAAGAATAAGCAATGCTTCTACAGTCCCTAGTGCTCTCAAGTTTCCTTTGGCATTATGCCGACCCGATGTAGGCGCCAGATCCAATGCCCGAGGTCGGCTGATTCCTGGTCCAGCCGCATCAAACTTTTCCTGTCCCCAGAAAAGTCGTTCAATCATACCACGCAGGTATGACCAAAGGCGATCATGGATATAAAAAGCTCGGGTGCTAGCTCCGTCACCCTTAGGCTTCAAATGTCGAGAAGCAATGGTCAGAATAGTCACAGCCAGCACGGGCTCATCGGTCAACATCGTCCGGTGCGTCGAGGGTTGTGAGTAGTCAGGGGTGACCACTGGGCTCATCGGTGCGAGGTTCTTATAGAAGTATGCCACATAATCCATGCCCTCCTCCACTGTCATCCATCCCGCACGAACAAATCGCAGTCGGGACCACGCCCGCACGGCATCAGCATATCCGGGATCCTGAGGGTGAGCGGGAGCATCTTGATTGCCACTCATATAGGACATCTGCGGCTCACTCCCCCCGACGCCGTTGCCTTGATAGAAATCATTACCACCCATTGACAGGTTCGATCGAGGTGTTTGTGAAAAGGAGCCTGAAGGATTCCCGGGAGAGTTGGCATGCGGCAAAGGCGAAGGTCCCGAATTGAAGGACGACACAGAGTGGCGCGCAGCGAAACGATTCAAGTGTTCAGTTCTCCCCGCAGCCTCAGACAATAAGTGTAAAGCATCATGGGTATTGGTGATGGCTGGGGACAGTAGCTCCACCGCAGTCCGGTTCATCATCGGTTGTCCTCCATAGCCTATTGCTGGTTTCTGATCTCCGCTAGAATATGTGGACAAGCGGGGATTCCTCGCTTCCAGGAAAGACCTCGCGGGTGGAGCGGTTGGTGCGTTGGGAGTATACCGCTGGGTGGGGGGTGCAGGCGGCGCTTGCCACTGCTGGCGTCCGCGAGAGCTGTCGGTATCGAAGAACGTTTCAGTCGGCGAAAATGACGGACCGTCGGCAGGCGTAGGCGATTCTTGCTTTGGGCCCATATCTCCAGTCATCATCCGCTTGTCGCGGCGTAGCACACCGGCAATCTCCGCATCTTCGGCAGCGTCGGAGGCCTTGCGCTTTCGACGGGTGGCCGAGAATTCGCATCGTTTGCTTTCGCGACGACATCGTACACAAGGCGGGGGGCGCGGGTTATCAACACCTGACCAGTCAGCTCGACAAAAAGATAGAGGGGTATGCTGATCATCATACTGCCTAGGTCACACTTGACCTTGCGTTTGCGGCATGGGTCGCAGGCTTGATAGCCACGTCGGTGCTGCGGGGCAGGAGACAGTGACTTGCCGGAACCCTTCTCCCCGCTATTGGTTTCCTGTGCCATGCTGAGAGATCACACTGGGCTCTGGGGAAAGAATGGGGAAAGCCGATGCAAAGCGAAGATAAGCCTAAAGGCGGTGGGGTTGGATTATATGAGCAGCAACCGATTGGTCGAAGACCCGAAGGATGGAAAATGGCAAACAGAGGACGGTAAAGCCCGGTGACAACATGAGATTATACAGATTCTGGAAATTATGGACAAGTCTTACGTTTCACTGAGAAGCCTTAGTGTCTTCATCCAGCCACTAGTTTTGATTGAATAATAGAATGGGCCCTGCGGGGTAGCTCAAAGCCTAACGAGTGACATTGAGACCATTTAATTCGATAGGATCCATGAAGAATAGCATCAGCGTGCATATAGAGCAAGGAATAAAGCATCAATTTACTATTTTTTGGGATTCGCTATCAATTTAAATAGCATCTTTTCCATTGGAGAAAGTCCCGTGATGCATGAAGCCCTCGATCTGTGCACGTGGAATTAAGGGAATCTGCATACTGCAGGCCGATTGGGTAAGTGTAATAAGGTTATGGTTCGCTGATGCATTTCTCCTATGTACCCCATTACATAAATACAAAAAAGACGATGCATCCACTCTATCTCACAAGACGTTGTCTTCAATGACCGGGGCATGTCGCGCCATCTCAGGCCACCCGAGATGAAAGAGGCGAGTTGAAGGACGCGGCCGGGGACTTGACTCCACCGTCAACGGCAATGTTGCCATTCATCTGCGAAACGACATCCCAAGCTTTCCGTGGCTGAACCAGCTCGCCAGACACAACGCTATCAGTACTGCCGCGTCGTGAGAGGACTGGAGTCAGTCTCCCGGCCAGTAGTCCACGAACACCACCCGCTTTCCTGGCGGGAATGTCTGACGTGCCGGCCGTCAGAACATAGAGGAGATACTTGAGGTTGGGCAAGGTGTGACGAATGTCCAAGCCTCGGACGCCCGCCTTATTGAGAAGGAATTCAATATCCTTATTCAGAAGGAAAACACCGTACTCAAATCGGTAGTGCGCACTAACCGGATGAAGAGGAAATGTGCGCTGTGGCAGATCCTGGGACACGGGATCTTGGATCAAAGAGGTAGAGAGGTTTGGACTGATCGGATAGGGTAAGGCGACTGAAAGGTAGAAGGAAAGCAGATACACCAAGTGTGCGGTATGACCAAGTGCCGCCGCAACCACTTCACGGTCGATGTCTTCAAACTGAGAGTTTGGGAGTGGCAGTCCAGCAATGGTGAAGGCAAGTGACTTTTCCGGGATAGGATCAATAGGGTAGATCACCATCAGATCTTCCGAAATGCGCCGAACCTGGCCTTTAGTTTCTTCAGAATTCTGGCCGAGCAGATGCTCACAGGTGATCAATTTCTCTTGGGCATTTGGAAGATGAGCTCGGGCCTTTTCTTGGGCCATTAGACCCTGCTCCATAGCTTCCTTGCGAGCCTTGATGCTGGAAATCAACTCTTCCTTTCGTTTTGCTGTGGCCCGTAAGTGTTTACGTTCAGAGGTGACAGCCTGTTTGATGGAGGCCAGACGGTCTTGTGCCTTGGTTGCCTCGCTTTCCGTTGTCAATGCACCCTCGTTTTTCTTCAAAATCTCGCTTATCTGCGCCTCTAGCTTTCCACGAGTGACAAGCGCATCTTGTATGCACTCATCCAGGTTGGCTAGCCGCATCAATGCGTCGTATGATGATGTAGGGAGCACAACGGCATCGGTAGTCGCTCGCTGGCCAGTCCTGGTCGGAGGAGGATCGAGCGATGGCAAATCCGTGAGGTTTGTATACACCCCATCTGTAAAGTGAAATAGAATGGAATTTGCGGGAAGGGGTTGATGAAAGCTTTCAATGGTCTTTCCCAGGAACTGCAAGGATCGAAGGTGTAACTGCAATTCAACCAGTAGAGTGTATTCAGGCATGTATTCGGTCTTTGTCCATAATTTCAAAATCAATTGATCCTTGCGAGAGACCCATGGTCCACACAGATCCAAGTCGAAAGAGCGAAAACTAGGATTGGTTGCCTGATCAACCACTTCACTGATGTAGATTGGCTCATTGAGACCCTCGCAATGGATGGAGAACCACGTATCTGCCATGCGACTCTTGGTGATATCTTCTAGGCTAATTTGTCGTGTTCGTGGGTCCGGGTCATTCCAAGGTAGGAGACTTCGTCGGCGCGGTTCACGCCTTTCGGGCTTCTTGGTGGCATTTTCGTCTTGGGCTCCTCGTGATTTGAGCTCTGAAAATGACCTTGATGGATGCAACGGCCGGCTCTCGTTCTGTGCCAGGATCTTGGAGGGGGATTTCAAGGTATTGGGGATGTCGTCGTCATCAATTGTTTTGCCACGAGCTCGACTGGATGGGGGAGTGACCACCAAATTGCGAATGGATATACCATGCAAATGTCGAAGCTTGCGGTTCTAGAATTATGTCAGAGACTAGACAGACTGTTCCCAAATTGTGGCCCATACCGATGCATAGAGCCATGGCCGTTCTCTGCGAGAAGTCGCGTCTTGCTGTGGGGCGTCAAGGTCATCCATGCCGACCATCAGGCTCTTAGAGCCGACAGCAGCAGACTCGGTTATTGGCAGATCTGTCGGGACTAAATTGGAGCCGTCATTGTTTGTGGCGCAACGTAAGTCGCTCGCAGGGAGTTGGAGTTGGAGATAAGACGATGCGGAGAGCAAGCAGTGCCAAGACCTCGACTGCCCCGTCGAAAAATCGACCTCCGTTCAACCTTCCCGTCAACACCGGCATCCATCCTCCCACCCCCGAATTCCCAGTCAATTTCGGATCGTTTGCGGTACAGTTCCAGGCGCTTGCATAAAGCATCTGGCCGCAATGGCCTCCTCAAGCACGGTGTCCCAGCCGATCAAAAAGATCTTGGACTCGACGAAAATCGCGAGTCTGTCGAAATATGTCCGCCGGCCACCGATTGACCCGCAAACACCTATCCAAGGGAGACCACGGCAGCCCGGATCGAATGCATTCAAGGAGCACGAGCACCGAGAGAGTCGTCGATTGCAGAAGGCGCTGGATTCCATCGCGCATGGCAAACACATCTTCGTCTATCACAACGTGCGCACGAACCAGGTCGTCTACTCACTGACGCGGTATCTGGAGGTTAGTCTCATACACGGTTTTCTGGGTAGGCTCTAGAGCGCTGAGAAAACCCAATTGATCGCCATGTCTTCACTGTCCCATCCACCAGAACAACCAACTAATCATCCGAATCTTCTTCAGAAAAACAATCTCCTACGTCAAATGATCTATCACGGCAAGAAGACTGTCCCGGCGGGAATCCGCAGAGATATGTGGGTGCCGTACTACTCCGTCCACTTCGGCGATTCTCGACTCGGTCTGCGCGCCTACCAGTTGCTCCGCGAATTCTCAAAGCAACGACAACTCGCCCCGCCACCCGAGATGATTACTGTCACAGAAGCATTCCTTGCTCAAAAGCGACCGAGGGATCCTGTTGGGGCAGAGGAATTCGACAAGATTAATAAGAAACGTATCGGCTGTACCATGGAGAAGAAGGAACGCGCTCGCGTTCTCATGGACCAGAAGGCCACTTCTGTTGCCGATATCGCGGCTGTGCTAGCAATTCAAAAGCAGGAAATCCAAGATGGACTTTTGGATGAGAAAAAGCGTGGACATTTGACCCGCAAGGCCCTCAAACGACGCCGTGAAGCCCTCCAGCGTGAGGCCGCCAAGGCACAGGAGAACTCGGCTCGTGTTGCCGCGCTAGAAGAGCATCTGAGCAAGCAAAGTGGAGCGGAAGTCAAGATTGAGCATAACGACGGAGACTACCCAGACGACGCGGAGGAAGTGAAGATTCTCTGGCGAGACATGCACGATGCGCAGTATGCCAATTCATGGCCTGAGAGCGTTGAACACGGCGAGCTCGAACTCAAGCGCAGCAGCATCATTGGCAAAGAATTAGTTGACGAGTCTATCGAGATTGTCGCAGACCATGAGTTCAAGGAGCGCGAGGCGCCACAGGAGTCATAAGAGGTCATCGCCGCAGTGATGTTATCCTTTACCTCTCCATTTGTGGCGTGTTCTTCCTTGGTCACACTGAGCGATACTCTGGGCAATTCTTGATATTTTCTCTCATCTGGCTTCGCCTGGATGACATTTCTGTACTCCTGCTGACACTTGTTCCGGCTATCTCTGGAACTGTTTTCTACATAAATTGTATTTTTAGACATCTCAATCACTACAGTGATGAACAAAGGTATATCAAAGACACTCACTTTATCTCGCTTCAATTACTTTGCACCTGTAAGCAGCTCGACCGCTATCTTGGCAAGGCAAGTGACGGGCGTCACTATCAAGAATTACAAGGCCGAACCCTAGCACTACCAGGTACCTTCAGGAACGTAATGGGTGATGACTAGAAACCGCCAAGCCCTGCTACTTACATATTTCGTAAACCCCAAACTCATCACCGACATATCAGCAAAACACATTCGCGCCGCCGGTTTGGCTTCAATCACTGAAAGCTTGCCATCTCATCGTTTAGGTCATGCAGCAGCAACATTTTTGCGCAGAGAATATTCCTCTCGCCGTCTCTCAACTTCGAACTGATAAGCAGGTTCCTGCTATTAGCAAGCATGTTGATGGTGGCCAATGTCGAGTATTCAAGGTAGATTTTGTGGACGGCGAGAGCTGGGCTATACGAGTGCCGCTGTTTGTCTGTCACGCCTCACAAGACATCATCCTTCATCTGATTGAATCCGAGGCTTGTGTTCTTGAAGAGCTTGAGAGAAAAGGATTCCGGTGGGCTGCAAAGCTCCGGGGCTGTAGTCTCACATTCGACAATGTCGTTGGATACCCCTTTATCGCATTGACATGGATTCCAGGTAGTCCGCTCTCATGGTCTGACGACTTTCCACCACGACTCCTTCGAGTACTGGGGATCACAAGAAATTTACTCGTCAACCCTTTACTTTCGCTACCTGGAAGCGAATCAAGGTTTTAACAGCCCAGCACATGGGACAAACCATTGAATCATTCTTCCTAATATTCTCGAGATCAACGAACAGGAAGAATCACTATCAACTTCTTATGGAGACCTCGGTCTGGGAAGTGAATCAACGCAATGTCATTACCTTCCAACATTCCTATGGTGGAAAATGGCAACTCTGGGGAAGCATGGAGTCCTCTGGCTCACCTGTGCAGACGCGTCCTGAGGTGATAGAGGTACAGATACCACATGAAGACGACGTGTATTAGATGTGTCCTCCTGTGGAGCTGTATAAAGGGTTGCTGATGTGGAATCGAATGTGATATCAATCTAAACTTGTCTAAAAATCCTCTAAGTCATGGTATTCCGTGGTAACTGCGGCCTTTTCTATCTGGTAATAAACCTAGAACCCTTAGTTCTTATAGCGAGTAGGTCGACTTATGATCGGATCTATAAAAGCTAATACTACTCATCTAGTTCTTTCAGTCAGTCTTCATTCTTCTAGTCTTTAAGTTCCTACCGCCCACCTTTATATTATATAGCCTTCTTACCTAGCCCACTAGCTACCAAGGTAGTCCATCTAGCCTAGATTTCTTACAGCAAGCGTTTCGAGCACCTCCATCTCATCTTTAAGCTTCAAGAAAACATATCTCTTGACTCCGCAATACTGTATTGAATTCCATTCCAAAGATCGTCGGGAAGAAATTGAATTCGCTAGGAATGACAACAAAGGAAGAGAAGGTCAAAGCCTACCATCCAATGCTTAGTCTTAAGGTTCATACTGCTGGAGATTTAGAGATCCGGCAGGCATCCGGTAACCAGAGTAAAAGCATGGATAAATCAAACTCTTGCCAGTCGTGAAGGCTTTCTTCGGAACATTTTACAGAAGAGATATTTCCACCAAAGCTCGTGGACTACCTAGGTAAGGAAGAGACATAATCCTAGCCTAATAATGACCGACTCGGCGCAAATAAAAATAGAGCTAGCATCGCAGATGCCATCTTACTCCAATTTACATTGCAAAAACATACATACAAGTCAAGAAGGAAATAATATTCAAGAACAAAATAAGAATGGCAAGGTCTTAAACTCATGAGCCCGGCGTGGAAGAAAAGCGAAAAGGTCCAGATAGATAAAGGAGAGAATGCCATGAACCAGGATATTGTGACAACCAGGCCCAATCCCCAAGAGATGGCAGGATAAAAAGGCAAGGGACAAGCACGAAGTCTTGATGACGCCGATGTGCAATGTGAATCAGACAGATAAACATGGACATGGAAACTCTAGGTCCCATGCTTGTTCACGTTGCGCTGGGAACCATTGAAAGAAGCAAGAGTACACAGGGATGTAAAAGAAGAATGATCGAGCTCTAAAATTCTGCTTCGCTTGCTCTTTCAACAAAATAGGAGACCAGACTCATATTGAGAACGTTCAATGTGTCTCCCGAGGCGCATTGTTCGAACTCAAAATGTCCACTGACGGCAAGTCTGTGCTTTCGTTGATTGCCAGCTCTGGCCCTGGCTCACCATCCTTGTCGGACATCTTCTCAAGAAGTTCGTCATGGGCTTGCTGCGCAGACGCTGGGGTATCGCCGATGCCAGCGCTGGCCATGCTTTTCCGTGCACCCTCCACGATCTTGTCAGCCTCGCTTACACCATGCGTAACTTTCATAGATGGATCTCCCTCCACTCCAATGAGTTCGGATTTGTTGTTCACAACTTCCTTCAGTCGTGTTGAATCCAGCCGGATCACCATGCAAGAAAGATTATCTGTGCTGAAACGAGCGAGGGCATGGTCGACAAGTATCTTGGAGGCTTGCTGTGCGTCTTGTACATTTCGAACAAGATCAACAGCCTCCTGGTCGGTACAAACATCCCATAACTGAGAGGAAAAGTTAGTGTGAAAGATTGCTTTAGATGCGAAGAAAGGAAACCTACCCCATCGCAGGCAAGAATGATAAACTCATCAGCATCGGGCTGAATGACCGTCTCTGTCGTGTATGGGTGCCCAGTGACCAGATCCTTGAGATAAGCATCACCCAAAGCCCGTGTCACAGCCAACACTCCATTGACGCGGTTGTTGAGGATCAATCCACCCGCATTGGCGATTCTCTTGCCCTCGTTCTCATCACTTCCCTTGTGATCGTACGAGAGTCGCAAGGCCTTGCCATTGCGACACAATACGATACGGGCATCACCCACATTAGCAGTGTAAAGTACTCGTTGCCGAACAGCCTTCTCTTGCAACTTGGAAAGTGCGGTGGCTCCCTCCGACACCGTTTCCTGAGTTGGTGTTTCTGTTGACTCGGAATTGTTGTTCCCCTGCTGCACCGCTGAAGCCGCCGGTGCAAGAGGTGCGAAACCGGTAGCAGATTGTGAACTAGACACTCGATCCTCCCAACGGAGCAAGGAAATCACCGCAGTACAACCGCTATTCTTCAGCGGTAGTTTCTCCAGCTGCTGGTCGACACTGGTGAATGTCTGATCAAGAAGTTCGGGCACCGGGGTATTGGGGCTTCGGCGCATAATTTCTTCCAAGATGAGATGCAGCTTCTTGCCGCACCACTCTGCCGCGAAGGTACCGGCATGTCCATCAAAGATCGCAAAGTAGCCATTATCGGTTTCCACAGCATTGGAGTCGTCGGCTGTCTCTGGCTTATTCGGAGGTTCGTTGCCATTTATGTCGGGCGGCGGCTTCGGGGCTGGAGTACCTAAGAAGTTGTACAGGTAGGCATGTGTATCTTCCATTGTCCGACGACATTTGCGATTCCGGTCTTCTGTCACACCCACCCGGAAGGACGACCGCGGGGTGGGTACTGATTCTCCCGCCGAATTGTTGTAAGACCCTTGCGGGACGCTCAGGGCCGGGTCCATCTTGCCCAGCTTTTGAACGCTGGTTTCCGGCACCGACGGTTGAGCGCTGTATGATGATGCCTCTCGGGTCCCGTTTAGACTGAAGGAATTTTTCGCGTTATTGAAGAAGGTTGCCGCTTTGTTCACAGTGCTGCTTCGGCGTTTCTTCTCGGCAGTCGGGGCTTGATCGTCGCTCTGTCGACGTGCGAAGAAGCCGGCACCAGGCGGGGAGAGGGAAAACTTCTTGTCGCGGGGACTAGCGTTCTCAGGTTGCAGGGTTAGGGCGCTCGTGTCAAGTCCGGGGACCGGGGTAGGATCTGTCTTGTCTTTGGGCGGGCTCGAGGAGCCACTGAACATTCTGTTCAGCAACCCACCCTGCGAAGAAAAGCTGCGGCGCTTATTTCCTGCCAGCTTGATAGTATCCTCTCAACAAGGATTGCGGCAATTTCTCGGAGTGGTCGAGTAGAGCGGGGCGGGAGTGACGAATGGCACGGACTGACGTAGGACGTTCGACCGAGTCAGGAAAGTCAAGTCTAGACGTCCCAAGCATCAGTCATCAGTAAGAATCAGAGATCATTTAGAGCAGAAGGGTCAACATAGAAGTAAGAGTTATGTGAGGGCGGCAGAAAGGCAGTGTATGCAAGATGCAGGGCCAATGGGGACGGGAGGCTGGCATGCTCTGGGGAAAGAGGGGAAGCGCATTTGGTTGCAGCGTTGGGCATCGGAGGTGAAACAAAGGCATTGGAGAAGAGCCAAAAAGCTTGATCTGAGACTTGATGCAATAACACCCTGCTTCTCATCCCCGGAGAGCCTCCAACGCGTTCTTGTTCTTGCTCGCTCCCCAACCCCCACTTCCCCGAAAGCCACCCGGGGTAACCGACGATGACAGATATACCACGATCCACGTACCGTGATCACTTTGGATTCTAAAAAGGGTGGAGCATGAAGAGTGGGATTGAAGATGGAATGAGATGGAGGTGCGCGGAACCGAATTGGGAGGAGATGATGATGCGATCCGGATGAGGAAAACGATGGCTCGTTCCAAACTCCGCCCCGTCGAAGCCAAGAACGGAGGAGTGGAGTGGAAACTGGGGGAAACTTGAATTCGAAAAGTTAACTCTCCAGGGGAAAGAAGGTTGGACCAAACTCACGCGATCGAATCCCTGCTGCTTTAACCGATGACTACTGAATCACCTTGGGTGCCTGAGTAACTACCCGGGTAGTGATGCGCTTCTTCGCATCAGCGGAACTATGAATTCTCAGGAACTCTCAATTGACATAACCTAAATGGTTTACCACGAGCTAAAGTCCCCAAAGCCGCCCGTGCCTTTGATCTTTTTACGTGCCGGTTCTGGCTCGGGTTCATCATCTACAAATTCCACGATCTCGTCCTCGTCGGCCCGATCAGCCAACGCAGCTTTGAGGTACTTCCCGACTCCCGCAGATTCACTGTGGTCAACGTCTGCACCAGAGCCACGCACGCGTTTTCCTGTCCAAGTCACCCGATCATCATCTTCCCGGCGATCCTCAGTCTCGTCAGGCACACTGGTTCCGAGTCCTTGCTCTTCCGTCCTTTTCTGCTTCAAGAAATCCTCAAAGGGATCCACAAAGACCGTAATATCCTGAATTCGAATCTCAGGTGTTGGTCGATTAGAAGTTGGCTCCACCGGGTGAGTTTCGAGAGTGTTGAGTGTCGTAGATGACGGGCTTGGGTCGTCGATGAGTCGCCCGAAAACCGTATGCTTGCGGTCGAGGTGAGGTAAAGCCCGGTAGGCAAAGAAGCTATCGATTCCATTAATTTGAATCCTTCGCCCGGAAGTAGAAGAATGAATCACCGGGTCCACTTACAATTGACTGCTGTTCGTGTTTTTGCCCTTGTTGGCCATGCTTAATGTGCCACGCCCATCATGCTTCAAAGGACCTTCAAACTCGTCGGCAAAGTATTTGCCCCAGATGCTCTCGCCGCCTCGTCCGGTGCCGGTAGGATCGCCGCCCTGGATCATAAATCCTTTGATATTGCGGTGGAACGCGACACCTTTGTAATAGCCTTTCTTGGCCAATTGAATGAAGTTCCATACAGCCTTCGGCGCATGCTCCGCATACAACTCCAGGTTCAAATGTCCTGCCGAAGTCACAATTCGCGCATAGCCCTTCCCCTTGACCCGGCCCCGTTTTAGCATATACTCTTCCTCGGAAAGAAGCGCCAGCTCAGCGGAAGTATGTGGCGTGAGACCGGTACTAGTGAAGGAAGCAGCAGCTTTGCCCGTCGTGAATTTGGCCGCGTTGTAAGGCGTAGGTTTTTCCGTCTGAGATGAACCCGGCTTGGATGCAGCCGAATTTGCAAGCCCAGTCTTGGAGACTGCTTTGGATGAAGCAGAACCTGCCTGCTGCTGTGACCGTTCTGCGCGCGCCTTCGCCACGGCCTCTTTCGCCTTCAATATCTTCGCGGAACTCCCTAGCGCATTCGCATTGACACTCCCGGAAGCTTGCTGTTCCTCAAGAATACCTGTCTCTCCTTCCTTGATATAATTGAAGGAGCTCAGATTGCGAGATTCGACATTTTGCGGGTCTTGCAGGGTGATGATATCTTTGCGGCTAAACTCCTCGTCGGTGACGAGGTCGCGCCAGAGCTTGCCCTTGATATTCAATCGCTCCACCGTATCCCAAGCAAACACATTTCCCGTATTTCGGAGCGCTACAATATGCGTATTATCCGTCAGGACCTTATAGGTCACAGGGTCGACGTACTCGTTCTCTTCGTTCTTGGCAATGGTGAGCTTAATCAATTCGGAGCTCTTAAGCGGTGACCCATCCACCGGATTCGTTCCATGTTTCTTGATCCACGGCAAAATGTTCGTCAGGTCGAAAATGGTTCCTGATGGTGTGCAGACCGGGTGCGCGAATGGCTGGAGGGAGAGCGAGCAGAAATTGAACGGCAAGCGCTTGAATGCCGCGTGAGAACCACCGCGTCGAGCTTTACCGACACCAGCGCCCGCGCTGGCTGAAAAGGCATCTTCCGATGCCCATTCGGAATGTGTAATCTGTGTATGACGGTTAGCGACAATGCGCCAGGCGGCCGAGGTTTTGGAACGGTTGAAACTGGAGGAAAGGACCACGTACGTAGAGTTTGTCCGTTCCTATACGACGATCTAGTTAGCTTGTTTCGCGGCACTACATTGATTAACGCATACCTTTTCCCATGGCGAATGAAGCACAAGCTTTGCTTTTCACCCGCGACTCGAAATTCGCGAGAATGACGCAGGGCGGACTAGCCCGTTTGGGATGACATTGTCGGACACCTTGTTCCTCAGGCATCAGGTCTCATTGTGGCGCTCCTCAGGACAAGTTCTTGTATAGAATGCAGCTTGTTCTGTCGGATATTCTTAAGAAAGTTACATATCATGGGAAAATCGCTAATCATACATGTGCAGATGTGCCTCTCTCCCAGAAACCACCCAGAAAACGCCGAGTGCGCCACCGCACTCTCTTTTAACCATTCCCCAGTCTGCCAAACGCCTTAAATGATTCGATTCGTACATGTCAAAAATGGAGGAGACACCATCAGACTAGGCAATGGGGGCCTGGTACCGCAGAGGAACCACCCACCGATTGCCAAAGTCTATGCCGTGTCGACGACGAGTTCCGTACTTCCGCCACACGATCTGCGGAATGCCAATGTCGGCGACCGAAACGTTCCACTGGAGCCCATCACCGGAAAGGAGGGCATTGAGGATACCGGTTTTGGGAGCACCAAGGCAGACAACAGAGGAGCCGTTAATGCATAGTTGGCCACCATCAGCCGTTGTCACATCGCCTATGAAATAAATCAGTCAAATCAAAGAAAGAAAACAAACGAGATTCCAGCACGTACCGCTCGAGGCAGACATCCCAGACGGAATGTCAACCGAAAGTACTTCCACGCTGCTACGATTCACCCACGAGATCATCTCAAATGCGACTCCCTGGTCGTCGGTACGGAGGTCATCGAAGGCGAGATGCATGCCGAATAGAGCATCGATCACCAGGTCGGGGCTAAGATCGGAGGTCGAAAGACGAGTTGAGAGATCCTCCCATTTCAAAACTCTGCCTCCGATTTTTCGAAAGATCTCAAGCTGTTTGCGACAGTTCTCGAGCAATTCAGCCTCGTATTCTAGCCCAAGCAGGCACAGTGTAACCCGGTGGCCACGATTGCGCAAGTGCCGAGCGGCGGAAATGGCTCTCGCTCCGGTACGATGGTTACCGGTGATGATCAGAATGGTTGGTGCAGCAGCATCGTTCGACAGAAGAGCAACTGCTGCTTCGGCGATCCCTCGACCTGCATTCTCGGTGATGATATCTTCGCTTAAGCCGAACTCCGCTACCGCAATCTGCTCTACCTCGAGGGTTTGCAGAGGGCTGACGGTTGGACAGCTGCGGTTGGTTGTCGTAAGTCGGAGAGAAGCGCCAGATGCATTAGATCCCACCATAGGTGAGACGGATGATCGGGCTGGTCGAGGGCTAGTCGTGCGAGAAGTATTCAACTGGCTGCGGCCAATTGCGCTGATTTGCGGCACCATTGGCTGAGCCATGATGCCGCTACTCTTGCGAGTTTGAACTCGGGCAGGAGGCCGCGATCGCTCACGACCGGATATGTTTTCACTGCTTTGCCTGGCGTCACTGGCCTCGACGTCATCGCCGGTGTCGCTATTCTGCGGACTATCCAGCACATTCTCCGTCCAGTGAAGATTCTTCCCACCATTGGTCCCTGGTTTAGCCAGTCTGTTAAAACTAACTAGCCTGGCCTCATCGGCAGTGGTGTCGTCATTCCGGATCTCTTCGAATACCCGCCGCTTGTCAAATTTTGACAGATTGCTTTCGAAGTCAAACTCTCCAAGCTCTTGAATATCTGTTGCATCTTCTGTGGCCCAACCACTAGCGTTTTCGGCATATGACTGGCGCGTCTTTTTCTTCCGAAGCTTTCTGCCCGGCTTCACACCATCCTCCGGCGAGCCTTGAGAGCCCGGTACAACTGTCTCCACGAAGGCAGTCTGTCGCCAACCTTTGCTCTTGGGATTTGTGCTTGCTGCAGCTGCATGTTTGCCCAATGTTCCATCGTCATTCCCACGCCTGTTGCGCCTTGGGGTCTTCTTAGGAGGGGTTGTACTCTGGTTGGGCTGAGGTTCCTTCTCCGCCCCGAGATCTTGTGTGCCGGTTTGACTGCTATATTTGTTCAACTCGAGATGGCTGAATGGCTCGGTCAAAGATGCTGCCACAGGTGCATTTGTCTGCTCAGCAGTTGGTCCCATGGGATGAGACTGTGGGGGTAGCTTGGATGGGGTGGATTGGGTTTTGGAGAAGCTGAGAATGGCAGGATCAACGAATGATTGCTGGGGCGCCATGCGCTTTCCAGTATCTTGCGTTACTTGTGGGAGTTGTTGGCGGTGAGTAGCAGCTGAATTGTTTGCTTCCAAGGTGAGATCAACGATCGCTGAGGCATCGACGGAAAAGTGGGGGAGTCGTTGGCCATTCCACAGAAGTGTCACTGAGAGAGATCTAGTCAATAAGACGATGATATCATGCGATCTCTTCTCCAAGGTGCATACCATTCTGCAGCATCAGATTTTGCCCTACCACATTCGCAACTTGACCATGAATCCTCCCACCTGGCGGTGCTCGGAGGGTCAAGAGCACATTGTAGCCAATAAACTCAGATGCCATGATTAATTAAACTCAACGAAAAAATCTCATGCGCAATTGGGGCGTCGATGGGGAAAATCGAGCCAACGTGGCGGAGTATGCACAAGATCAACTGTGATGGTTCGAGAAGAAAGCTCGGGCAGCTTCAAAGGCAGGTCACGTGGAGATATGGTCCTTATCGATAAATGATGTGGGGATCTCATCTGATATCGATCATCCTCCGGACAAATACATTTACTTAGTTACTGTGGGTGGTGATGACTGGAAGTGAAGGTAAATGGCCAACCTCTGAATGGTCGAACAGAAATATTGCTATGTGCTAGATTAATTTATTGGGATGCACAAGGGCTTCAAAGGGAAAACCACCCCAGACAAATCAAATGGCAACAGAGTAAACAATCAATCAAAGCAGTCATCATCAAAGTCTTCTGCCGTGCTGGCCTTCTTCGGATTGACAACCTGGTTTATAGACACCAAATTCGAGTAGAACTCCACCACTCGCGGGTGCACCATCACCTTGCGGGGTTCAAATCGCGTGACCTGTAGTCCGGCCGCCGAGGTTGCTCGACTGAGAGCCACGTAGGCTTGTCCCTTTTCAAATACCCGGCCCAGATCAACTTTAACCCGTGGCAATGTCTGGCCCTGGGCCTTGTGGATAGATAGGGCCCATGCCAGGATCAAGGGTACTTGTTGACGTTGAGCTTGCACTTCGCCATTGGGAAGCTCGATTTTCCATGTCTCTGGCTGGCAGAGTAAGTGTCGCACCGAGCCATCGGGCTGCTCAAAGCAGACAAGCGGCCATTTCCGGGTCACGGTGGCACTGCCTTCATTGTATGTCAGGGCCTTGAGCTTCTTTCGTGCCCGTGCAGCACTATCCTCATCCTCATCGTCAGGGTTACCCTCGCCAGTCACAAAGGCACTCTCGTTTTCGCGGTAAAAGTCAAAATGAGCCTCATCCATAAAGGCTATGACCCGACCAATAGAACCATTCACCAAGGAATCCTCCATATTCTTAATTAACATCACTTGGGCACCCTTCTTCAGATTCATTACTGGTGGGGCCATGCAGTTGGATAATAGCTTGTCGCGATGCTGAGGATCTTGGATCGTTCCACTATCCACTGCAGTGTATGTCATCATCTCGCCCTCTAATCGTTTCATGCGAGCTGAGTTGGCATTTTCGACCTCATTGCGTGTGGGAAACCTATCTAGTGTTAGTTTTGATCAATATGTGAATGAGAAGCGTATCATACAGCTCTGTTGCCTCAAGGTCATTATCAGTCTGAAGTGGCCGGGAGAGTTTTCTAAATGCCTCGATTGTTTGCGGGGAGATCTTGCCCAGTCTCATTTCATTCAGCATAGCTGCAAACTCCGGATCACGTTGTCGAAACACGTGGGTCAGCAGGATCGTATGTTGAATTGCCGTGTTCCATGTTGCGGCCGCAAATGCAAATTTTGCGTCCCGGTTGCTTCCATCTGGCACAGGCGGAAGTTGGAAAAAGTCACCCGTGACAACAAGCTGGATTCCGCCAAATGGTCGACCATTATTGCGCATTCGCCGAGCAATTTCTTCCAATTTATCGAATAGGTCACCGTCAACCATTGATACTTCATCCACGACAAGAACCTTAGTGCGCAACCAACGGTTGCGTGCCTTTTGGTTCTTCTTGATCTGTAGCTTGTCAGCGCCGAGGCTTTCCTTGTTAAGTCGAAATGCATACCTTTTTGACCAACTCGGGCACGGCCTCCTTTCCTAAGCCAATGCCTGCAAAGCTATGGAGAGTGACACCTCCAATGTTACAGGCCGCTAGACCGGTGGAGGCCGTTACTGCCACCCTATCTGGCTCGCGCTTGTATTTGGAGCGAAGACCTTTGATGATCTCTCTCATAAGGACTGATTTTCCTGTTCCTGCTGATCCGGTGAAAAAGATACTCTTTCCTTTATCGACAACAGCACTGAGCACAGCCTTTTGCTCCTCACTAAGAAAAATCTTGGCAGGTTTGGAGCTTTGATCTGACTTCACGATGCCATCTCCTTGTTGGTTCTTCTTGTACTCTCGTCGGAGCTCCTTCTGCTCTTCTTTGATGGCGCTCGCACTCTTGTTCCAGAGTTCCGAGTGTCTTGGGCGCTTCGGTGTGACAAGATCTCTCTTTTTGTCATGAGCAGGGGCTTCTTCCTTGGCCTCCTTCAGCCAAGGTAGAAACCTTGGTTTCGGCGGTGGTTGGAAATGGGAAGGAGGTGACGATGACCATGGAATCGGGATGCTACTAGGCGGTGCAGCATTTTCTTGGGAATTTGGGGGTAATTCGGGGTATTTGACGTCGGTTTGGGATTCATTGCCGGTAGTTGACGGTTGGCCGATAGTCGGGTAAGTGACCGGGTCGGGCTTTGTATTTGTTGCAATGGAAGCACTTGGAGTAGTAGATGGAAGCGGCTCGTCAACATCGAGATCGAGGTCGTCGTCAAAGTCATTCTCGTCAAAATATACAGCGTTGTGGAGGGATCCAAGCGAGGACTCCCCACCACTGGTCATCTCGATTTTGCGCTTGACACCCATCGACTGTGATGGTTGAGGTTTCGATGGGACAACTGTGTTTGCGCGAAGAAAGTTCGACTGGAGGGGTTTCGCGCTTCCTCCACCGGCCGGGTGGTCTTTGACAGCCTTTTTAAACATGGCGGTGTCCTCGGAGGTCCGAGATGTGGAATACGCCGAATGTGATGTCGTCTTGGCACAATTTAGAACAAAGGTTCGAAGGTATTCAATGGATCGCGTCCGAGCTGGCAACATCCATGAATGGGCACCCTTTGGCTTGGGGGGATGATTTGTTGCAGATGCCGCGGGCTTTCTGCCCACGGCGCGTCCGACGCGCCTATCGGTGCGTCGTGATCGGTCTGTGCTTAGTCATCATATCGGCTGCAGTCGATTGATAAGGAAATTCAAGAGTAATGATTCAAATTGATAGGATGATATCTTGTGATTCAGTATGTGGATCTTCGATTGTATTGAAAAATGAAATGTCTGGTTATCTGGTGGGTGCTCTTTGATTTTCTCTGAAGAAATGCGCCATCATCCTTTGATAGAAACTATATATAGTTACCCACCAGGGAGTCTCAAATGCAAACAAATGAAACCATAAAAGTGCCATAATCTGCCAAAGAACCCACACGAGGCAGTGATTCTCGCAGTTAATTCCCGAATAAATCTGAGATCCTTCCGATGCAATCAGCAAGAGCAATGGAAGCAGCTTTGATAGTGTTCCAACAGGCTGGAGATCAGATTGAAAATTGCAACGGGGACAACGAAATCAGAAGGATGCCGGTAGCATGGTAATATTGAGTTCAAAGATCTACTTTCAGCCACTGAATTTCTTGGGCGATCTCGCATTAATTGTCACATTCTTCTTATACTTTAGCTATTATCATCTTATCAATGCTTATCGGAGAACGCGCTACACGTGACAGATATCGCGACGCGCGGGACTGACATCTCGGTTTTCGATAGACCTCTCTGCTCGCGCCTGGAGCACCCCAGGAATTTGTTGGGACGTGAACGGTGTCGCTGCCAGTCATGAAGAATGGAGGAGACGGCAGCATCGGGTAAGTCGCCAATTCATCTCGGCCATGTCCATCAGCATCTAATTGCCCACTAGACAAGGAACACCCGCTCGAGGGCGCGGTCATTTGCTTTACGTCAGTCTCGCTGGAGCAAAGGGTATGTATAACCTCGGGAATGATTTCTTTGTAACACGCAATGCTCGATCATGGACTAATAGGTGCATTGTTCATAGACTCAACTTGTCAACTTTGCCAAAGAAATGGGAGCGGTTGAACGAACCGACTTGACCTCGGAAGTAACACACCTATTAGTTGGCGCCACGGATTCGCCAAAATACAAATATGTCGCTCGCGAGCGAAATGACGTCGTCGTTCTAAAACCGGAATGGGTTGAAGCTGTCCGCCAGTCATGGATGCAAGGTGGGGATACGGACGTCCTAGCTCTAGAGCGGGAATACAGACTGCCAACTTTCTTTGGTCTCACTTTATGCATCACGGGGTTCTCCGATAGTAAGTCGGCCCATAGCGAGGCCATCAGTGCAGACGAAACTAAGTGTCTGGCTCAGTGGGATTTCGAACGAAAATGAATGACCGTGCCATGGAAAACGGGGCCGAATTCCGGAGAGACTTGATCAAGAGTGTCACTCATCTCATCGCGCGCGACACAGACGGAGAAAAGTACAAGTTTGCGACGCAATGGAATATCAAGGTCGTCACCTTGAAGTGGTTTGATGACTGCATCGAGCGCGGTATGATTCTGGACGAGGAGAAATATCATCCCACGATACCTGAGGAAGAACAGGGTGTTGGTGCCTGGGACAGAGCTGCCAACATCAGGAGAAGACAACTTGGCAAAGAAAGGTCTGCCTCCAATGACAATTTGTCCAACCCGCGACCACGCAAGAAGCTGCGCAGGACCGCGAGCACTAAATTGGTGGACCAGAACGAAAACATATGGGGTGATATCATCGGTGCCGGGTTCTCAAACCCGGAGACCTTGAGATCAAAGGTTGACGAGGAAGGTAATGAGGATGCCGAGCCAATGAAGCCGGTAGTTCAGGCAGTCAAGTCATTTGCCAGCGAGACAACTTTCAATGAAAACTCGGAAACTCGTCAAAAGCCTGATCAACCTTCGAAAGACTCAAAGGGCTTCCTCGATGGGAGCTATTTTTACACCCATGGATTTTCTGCCAAACAGGTAGGTTTCGGGGTTATCGGCAATCAGATCGGAGGCTAATTCATGAAGACTAAAATCCTACACCGTCACCTTGAATTTAATGGTGCTCAGTGTGTCGGCTCTCTCACCGAGTTTTCTCGTCCCAGCATCCCCAAGACAGGGCAAGGACTATACATCATGGTTCCATTTCAAATTTCTAGGCCGGAAGCCCCATCAACTGATGACATGGCATTCGAATGCGAGGTCGTTACAAACATGTGGCTGGAGAAGTGTCTTCATGCCAAGGCGCTTCTTCCTCCAGAGTCCTACACTCCCAGTCTTCCATTTCCCAAAGTTCCATTACCTGGTAAGATCCATGACACCGCGGCTACAAACCAGGCTCTAAACAAAGCAGGATTTCCGGGAATGCGGATATCGTCGACTGGATTTGGGGGTATTGAACTTTTACACCTTTCCAAGATCGTCAATCTTATGGGTGCCACCTACGAGGAAATTTTCGACCCGAAAGCATCTGTCCTAATATGCTGCGATCCTCAAAATGCGAGTGTCGACAAGCTTCGACACGCCAAGGAATGGAAAATCCCCCCAGTCTCTGCTGATTGGCTTTGGACATCTCTACAAACCGGGGAGAAAAAATCGTTCGAGGCGTATATCGTTCAAAGAACAACGTCTGAACCAAATGGTAGCAGCCACCGCGCAAGCGTTACTTCCAGCAAGGAAAACCGAGTCCAACGACACTCCGAAGTACAAGACGGATTTGATATACCTGCACCGCATCAGAACAAAGAAAACCCCACGAAGCCACATCGACCAAAAAATGGTGCCGCGCGAATAATCCCCGTTGATGATGGCTTTGCGGGTGAAGAGCAGGCCGATGTACCTAAGCCATCAATACCAGAATCCCGGTCACCATCGCCCGCTAAAGCGACTGATAAGCAGCACACAGAGGAATCTTCCTCCAAACAAATCGAGTCAGATTCCTCGAATACTCCCGCGGCGCCATCTGCATTAGACACTGCATTGAAAGGATTGCTTCAGCAAGCACAAGCAGCCAAATCCAGACAACAGGCAGGAGGCGCAACCGCCAATGAGGCTAGCAACTACCCAGCTCGAAGAAAGCGCAAGCCTCTCTTGGGTCGTGCCACTTCAAATTCGTCCACACGTGTCCTCGAAAATACCGGTCTCCCCTCCCGGGCCAGTTCGATTGACACTCTCAACGACGATGGCCTCGGGCAAGCCCTCGAGAGCGCCGACCCAACACGCGACAACTCGATATCACGCCCTGACAGCCGCAACGATCAGAGCCTTTCGTCCATGTTCAGCGGTAAGAAATTCGATTTCCTGTCCGAGCAGTTACCTAGCCAGGCGAACAACGAAGACGAAGAGAACCAAGAGCCGCAGATGACGCAGCTGGATTATGAAGATCCCGATGCAGCGGCCATGCGGGCCGAATTCCTTCGTGACGCGGGCAAAGTAGGGAAAACCAAACAGGCTGACCCGACTTTACTGCTTGGCGAAGTTCGAGAATTGGAAGATGTTGGATGGGGCTCTGGACGAAGAACGCGGAAAGCCCCAGCGAGACATGATGATGATATGTGATTCCGGGCAATTTGGAGTTTGGCCTGGACCGGTTGAATTTAGACTAGATCGACTTGACCACAGGAAGACATGGCATTGCATTGCATCGCGAATGGCGCGCTTTTGGGTTCAAGGCGTTTATCTCTAGAAAATCGATATCTATTCGTTTACAGCAATCTTGAACCATGGACGGTCCAACCGAACATGTTTCCAGAGTGTACATGCTATGCTATCGTTCACATTTTGTCTCATGTGAACCCGTTTAAAATATTTCGAACAAGTTAGATAGATGAAACACATTTTATCATGATAAGATTGAGGAGACAGTTAACTTGGATGGGAATCGTGACTAAATTGGCACAACCTCCGATGCACGCCAGACACGCCATGAAGTGAAAGACAAATCTAGAGCTATGGCGTGTCCAACAAGACACGAGTAGCTCAATCCAAGAGAAATACCATACAAGAGAAGGGATATCGGGTAAGGAAAAGAAGATGCCAGGGAATAACTGTACAAAATCGGAGCAAAACAGTCCAGAGTGGGGAAGGTCAGCAGAGGGTGAAGAGTAACTGATTTGTTGGTATATGAGCATTTATGCCTCAAGAGCACCCATGGCTCCGGGCAATGGACCGTCGAGATCGAGATCCTCCACAGATCGGCGGTTCTCGCTGCTCTCGCGGAAAAGGTTGGAGAAGTACTTGGTCGCACCTTCACTCTCCTGCTTGACCTTGCTGACTTCTTGCTTGCGTCGGGCCATATCTTCGATGTCTTGCGCCAGACATGTCTGCAAGTTCCCTGCGGGGAGGCGGAGAATGCGTCGAACTTCGATAGATATACGGTTGGCATTTGAATGGACGTAATCAATTTCGGAAAGCTTTGCGGCGATCTTCCGAGACAAACGTGGTGGCAAAGTTGTCGGGATGGAGGACAGCACGTAAGCAGTAGTCAGGAAGGCTAGATTCCAAAGTCAGTATACGTAGGATGTAAGAATGTCAAAGCAGAACTCACCTGCAGCGATGATACCAGGAATGAACATGCGGCGCAAGTTGTTCGGACCAAGGAACTTGACCGCACTAAATGCGCTGTCCACCCAGCTGAGACCACCGAGGGCTCGACCACCAAAGACAGTGACCGCAGTCATCGCAACACCCGTCCCTGCCATCTTTTCCTGGCGCTCCCAAAGACCGGCAATGTCGAAGAAGTCCCATAGTTCAACCTCGGCATCAACTTGTCGGCCAATATTGTGGCGACGACCCCGACGGAACATAAGGTCAGCGCGAAAGTTGAGAGCAGAAAACTTGTCTTCACCAACGTGTAACAGGCCGATGTTTTGAATGAAGCCAACACCTTTCACGGTTTTCTCTCGGGCATAATCTTCGCAGCCAGTGACGGCCGCAGAGATCTGATCGAGCATTGCCAATTTCAGATCTTCTGCGAACTGGAATGCTCCTAAAAGACCTGGATATTCAACTCCGAGGTCGGCATCGGAAACACGAGCGATTGTGTCAGTCAAGGTAGATCGAGTGTGGTTGTACACATCTTCGCATGACTCGTCGATTGCTCTATCGACACCATCCGCCAACTCGCCCTTATTTTTCTTGCCATTCTCATAAGCCGGCTCAAGCTCCTCCAGCTCAGTTGTCACCCGGGCGAGTTCTGACTGGGCAACATCGCGATTGACAGTGGCAAGCGAATTGAGATCCGCAAGAAGGTTCAGAAGGTAAGTCCGCGCCGGAGCAAGCTTCGAACGTGACCTCTTCTCTAGAACGAAGCGTCTCAAAGCACCCTCGAGGTTTTCGAAATCCTGGATCTTTTGCTTATCTTTGCCTTTGCCTTTGTCTTTGCCTGAATCACTCTTGTCATCGCCGTCATCATGAGGATCTGAATCACCGCCATCGCCGCCACCTCCAGACCCAGAACTAGATTGCGGAACAGGTGAAGATGGCGCCACTGGAATAGCGTTGCTCGAAACAAAGTGAACCAGTTCAGCTGCCTCCTTGTAGGTGCGAGGGCTTAGTTTGTTCACTTGGTCAAGGATCATGCGCTCACACCGTTGCTGATCTCGAATCTGATCAAATCCATTCACTACCATAAACATGTAAGCTTTTTCATGGGCGGCGTTGAGAATGAACTCCTTGGCCGACAGGGTGAAATGATTGGCAGCAGATACCACGAAGACAACGACGTCAATCTCTTCCTGTCGGGCGAAGACGGCCGTAGTCTTCAAGGAATCCGAGTTCAACCCTGGCGCATCAATCAAAGCAATGTCGACAACGCCGTTGTTGAGGAGTGATTCGTCGATTGAACGCACGTCTTTAACGTAGACCTTGCATTGCATGTATTTGGAGTTGTCAACCACAATGTTTTCAAGTTCACTGAGAGCATAAACGTCGTAGGTGCTTTCGTCATTGCGGTTGTAAGGGATGTCCTTATGAACAGCGTGCACTTCCTCGACTCCACCGTTCTCTCGAGCATCGAGTACCTCGCAGAAAATGCTGGTGCAGGGTTGTTGGTCCTCTGGTAGGACCTTCTTCCGAAGAAGAGCATTGCAGAATGTCGATTTTCCAGCGTTCAGATCTCCTGTCACAAGTACTTTGCTCGATGTGTCCTCGATCCGGTCTCGTAGTGACAGAAGGTGCTTGACGCTCTGAGCGATCTTCCCGTCTAAAAGAGAGGCGATCGAGGCCTTCTCTAGAGAGTGCACTAGTTCCGCCTGCGAGAGTGCGCCCAGCTTCAAGTCCAGCTTCAAGATCGAGAATTCTTGGGCAATCTGCGGAGTCATAAGCCGAGGCTCGGTCGGGGCACGGCTCTCGGCAGTGGCACTAGATTCTTGCAAATCATCTCCTTCTGCTGTGGTAGCCGCACGCTTCAGATGCGATGGACGCGGTGGAGTCGAGGGCGTACTGTCATTGTGTGCGACATCCGAATAGGCTTGCTGGAGTGGCGGTCGCGGCGCTGAAGGTGGCGGAGTACTCTGTACTGAGGGATAGTGGGCGGGCCATTGGCGATTCATGTCCTGAAGCTCCTTCAAAGTTTCGATGGTTCGAGAGATCGCGCGGCCCAGCTTCGTCCGATTGGAGTTATAAAGCAGCTGGTGTACATGGTTCGCAACCACCTGTTTTTCATGTTCGGCTAAAGCGCAATCATGAGTATTAGGCAATCCAACTATCTGGATGTACGGAGTTTGTTGCTCCCCGCTACTTACCTGCAGGATCCCATGCACCAGGACGTGTTGGAGTATGCAGCGGAGTTGGTCGGTCTTCCATCAGTCCTTCTCGCCAAGACGCATTTGCATCCTCGGCTGGAACGCCGTCGCTGGCGACGCTGCCTCCATAGCCAGAATCGTGGTTTAAAGAGGCCATCAAGGCGGTGGCGCTTTCGGAGGTTGAACCGGTGCCCACAGTCATGTAGGACGGCGGGGGTTGAGGATAGAAAGGATTTCGCTCTTCTTGTTCGCCAGGAAACCGGGATGAACCGGCCCTTGAGGAGCCCTCACCGGGGTCGTAATCCTGACTCATGACAGGCGACAGCAGCAGTGGTGAGCCATGCGAAGTTTGTTTGTCGATGGGGAGATTTGCAATTCCAAGTGACGTTCGGGCCTAAACCGGCTTAGGGCGCATGTGACTGTAAATTACGGTTATCATACACATCTCGTCCCGCTTTGATGTCACCGGGTAAATAGGCCCCGGCTTTCCACTTCTTCACCTCGTCGCCACCATGAATGTGAGCTTTCTTACTATTAACGCTGACTATAAAGTGACTGACACGAGACTCAGATTGTAGAATGGGCGTTTGGCAAACGCATGACGCCAGCGGAGCGTCTGCGCAAACACCAACGTGCCTTGGATCGAACACAGCGCGAATTGGACCGAGAGCGCACGAAGCTGGAAAACCAAGAGAAGAAATTGGTACAGGACATCAAGAAAAGCGCAAAGAATGGCCAGGTCGGCGCTTGTAAAATCCAAGCAAAAGATCTGGTCCGCACGCGACGGTACGCAGCCATCGATGCTTCTGCCAGTCGCGAGGCTTGACTGACTCGACGCAATGCCGATAGATACATTCAGAAATTCTACCAGATGCGCACACAGCTGCAGGCTATTTCTCTCCGCATTCAGGTATGGGATATTCGTTTGGAAATTACTCACTTTCGCTTACCGCTATTACCCCACAGACCGTCCGGAGCAATGAACAAATGATGCAGTCGATGAAGGGCGCTACAATGCTACTGGGTAGCATGAATCGACAGATGAATCTCCCCGCGTTACAGCGTATTGCCATGGAATTCGAACGTGAGAATGAAGTCATGGATGAACGGCAAGAGATGATGGACGATGCAATCGATGAAGCCACAGGCATGGAAGGCGAAGAAGAGGAAGGGGAAGATATTGTCAAGGAAGTCTTGGATGAGATCGGTGTTGACTTGGGCCAAGCGGTTTGTTCTTTTCGCGCACAGAGCAGATGTGACCCAAGGACTAATCGATTGAAAAACAGCTGGGCGAGACACCATCAGAGATCCATAAAGAAACTGCAGGCCCGATCCCTGTTGCACAGGCGATTGGCGGAGGGGGCAATGCAGATGACGATGACCTCCAAGCTAGATTGGACAGCCTTCGACGATGACGATGACGATTCCTATCTCTATATGACACGCTTTTCACTCCTGGGACCTACAGGCTGGGGCGTTATATGTAAGCCTATTGTTTCACGGTTGCTTCTCTACTTTAGCGTAATGCTCCAATTTCAATGCAATCATGCCCAGTCTAGGACTTTTCTTTCTCAGGTTGGAATCATTGGAGCCCTTATTTACTCAACTATATATCCTAAGCTTGGGGAAAAGACAGGTCATGATAATTCAGGGATCCTTGACAACCTTGGGACAGATTCTCGTTTATGGAGGTGACACGACAAAGTATTGTGACTTCTGACCGAATAGCTCTTGCGATACTCGGATGTCTATACTTCATAGACCCTGGCGCATGTAGCGGGATTTGTAAGCCTAGTGGCGCTTTGAAAATATATTGATTTAGAAAGAGGTCCACGGGTAGCGTTACACATCGACTGAGGCAGAAATCTATCTACAACCTTGGAAAGTGTTTAGATAGTCATATCCGCGTTCTAGTTAAATGACCTCGGCAGTTGATTGCCTGATTATAGAGACAAGTACTGAAGATGATCAACCATCTACATGAGGTCTGTTTTTACTAATAATTTGGTAGAATGTGCCTCAGCAGCGCATACCTAACCCAAGCTTACGACCTCAGGTTTATTTAATGCAGGGCTCAAGCGGGCGCAAGGAATGCGTTCCCCAGTAAGCTTTTTTCCACCAATCACCTGTTTAACGGCATCAACATGGAATGGAAATATGCGCGGTTCCAAATATTCTGAAGGCCATCTTAATCCTTCAGGCGAAACATATAGTGGTGAGTCTAACAATATGAATTGCTTCTATTCGATCTATAGTGTCCTTGTTTACCCTTCCATGAGTATTGAAATTTCTTGCTTTTACCAGTTGGACAGAGCAAACTTATAATTCGGAATCTAACTGCTATCGAGCCGTCAGCCAAACAGAAAAATGAGTGGAATTGGGC
This sequence comes from Penicillium sp. PG113-03A, assembly GCA_037042135.1. Classification (NCBI taxonomy): domain Eukaryota; kingdom Fungi; phylum Ascomycota; class Eurotiomycetes; order Eurotiales; family Aspergillaceae; genus Penicillium; species Penicillium sp. PG113-03A. The sequence goes on along the minus strand of JAXQJW010000132.1, from coordinate 155,083 downwards.
TCTAAAGTATGAAAAGCCATGATCTCCACGATGTGACCCGATCAATCTGGTTATGTCATTGATGCCTGGTCGCCCAGGCGATAACCCTCGGGATGCCCCTCCATCCTCCACTTCTCTTAAACGCTCGATTCTCCCTCTTCTTCCGATCTTTATAGTTTATTTTTCTCCCCTTCAATCTCCTCATACCACATAATATCTTCACCATGCCTCGTCAATTCTTCGTCGGTGGTAACTTCAAGATGTATGTCTCTGGTTCTTACTACCCCGCGCTCCTCCACGGAGCCCCTCCATCCCACCTCGCGCCCCAGGAACAGCGCAATTGACCGTATCCCAGGAACGGTGCTGTCAACAGCATCACCGACATCGTGAAGAACCTCAACTCTGCCAAGCTCGATGAGTCGACCGAGGTCGTCATCTCCCCTCCCGCTCTGTACCTCACCCTGACCCGCGAGCTCGCCAACCCCAAGATTGGCGTCGCGGCCCAGAACGTTTTCGACAAGCCCAATGGTGCTTTCACTGGTGAGATCAGCGTTGAGCAGCTCAAGGACACCAAGATCGACTGGGCTGTCATCGGCCACAGTGAGCGCCGTGTGATCCTGAAGGAATCCGACGAGGTAGGTCTCTCAAGTCCGGCAATCCGACGTCTTCTTAAGCGTCACGCCTACGATGAACCGTGAAACTGACAGTCTCATCCTTCTACTAGTTCATTGCCCGCAAGGTCAAGGCCGCTGTCGACGGCGGTGTCTCGGTCATCTTCTGCATTGGTGAGACTCTGGAGGTACGTCATTTGCTTTCGGTTACCCGTTTTTCGTCCCGGTGTGGGTCATCGGGTTGTACTTCGATGAAGAACCTCCGCTTACACCCGACTTCTTGGTAATGATTTAGGAGCGTGAGGCCAACAAGACTATCGACGTTGTCACCCGTCAGCTCAACGCTGCCGCTAAGGAGCTGAGCAAGGAGCAGTGGGCTAAGGTTGTCGTTGCCTACGAGCCCGTCTGGTAAGACGACTTCCCTTGTAACACCATGCTTTCTGTGCCAGGGCATGTTATTGACAATTCTTTCTTCTCAGGGCTATCGGCACCGGCAAGGTCGCCACCACTGAGCAGGCTCAGGAGGTCCACGCCGCCATCCGCAAGTGGCTCGGCGAGTCCATCTCCGCCCAAGCTGCCGATGACGTCCGTGTCATCTACGGCGGTTCCGTCAGCGAGAAGAACTGTCGCGAACTTGCCACTCAGCCCGACGTTGACGGCTTCCTGGTTGGCGGTGCCAGCTTGAAGCCTGCCTGTAAGTTTGATTGCTTTGATTCCGTTGAAATTCTCCTACTAACTTTGGAAAGTCGTCGATATCATCAACGCCCGCATCTAAGGTGTCTTGGAAATCTGGTAGAGCGTCAAAGTCACTGCTCCCAGACTTGGCTGGTCAAAACCTTTTGAACGTGAAATATGTTGTCATGAGAATATATGTACAATGTAGGAACCGCTGTATTTGCGAATCGCGGCATATTAAAAATACCCAGAGAGAAATGTAGATTCCCAAGGGGATAAATGGTATCCAGGATGCAAAGGAAACGAGCCCATAGATCACTCGACCTGCCTCATGAAGAGTACATCACCGAGACACCAACCCCGCGCCAGTACGAAGGCCCACCTCCGCTCTGCACCGACCCACCGCCTGACGAGCCGGAAGAAGCACCGGGTGTCAGTGAAAATGATCCCGGGCCCAGCCCGACACCCGCACTCACCAACAGCTCCTTCACCCGGCCCTCCCACAGCAGTCGTACATTCCAGGACTGATCGATGCGAAGCTTGATGACCGAATCATCTACTTCGCCTTCATCGTCTGCGGATCGGCTCACGGACTCAGACTTGGGGTCGGGATGGATCGGGTCGGAGAGGTGTGGAGATGTGGGCGCAGAGCCCGGAAGTGAGGTAGAGAAATCATGCAGGCGCACTTTGCGGCGAGCCCATTCAAGGCCATCCTCGGTGGGGTCGATAGATTTCTTAGCTCGGCGCCAGAGCTCGCAGCCTGCAACCATCTCGCTTTCCCAGCTGTAGACATTGAAGGCGAAACGAGAGCTGAAAGCAAGATTGGGCGAGGCGCGAAGTGAGTATGTCGTGGAGAGAGAGCCCGTGATAGGGGCGAGAGTCAAGGTCAAGGTATAAGGGAAGGTGGAGATGGGTGTGGGAGGAGTGGTCGAGGCTGCCCAGGGAGAGGGGACTTTTGTTGCCGCAGGGAGTGTACTGAAACGTAGACCAGTGGACATGCCTATTAACGAGGATATTGGCGAGTAATATGCCTCTGCACCGGCTGAGAGGAGCGACAATGGAGGCGGGGCATCATCGCGAATATAACGAGGGTCAGGTCCAAAGTTCCAGAGCCCCCGCCATCCAAAGAGAGCATTATCGGTGCTGAACAAATACTCATTGCAGTATTTGCCTGCGTCATGAGACAATTGGGTTAGCATTGATGCCTGTGGCGCGGACTTTGATAGCGGTGGTCCCTGGGTTGAGCACACAGCTAGGGACAACTGCATGGATGGGGAGATCCTGCGCAGGTACAGCGCGTATAGTGTAGTGGGCGACGGAAGATGGAGCGAGGCATGCAGAAGGGTGGGCTTTCGTTGCGCGACATCTTCAGCAGTCTGGTCGCCATTTCCGTGCACTGGGGACGCGGGTTGCTTTGCTTCCTTGAGACCAGGGATGCTCACACTATCCAAAAGCGAGTCCCATCCCCATGTCTGCAAAGGTGCCGCTGGCGCTTGGACTTGACGATAGCCAGGCGAGACCTTTCGCAGTGGAATCAGTGCGCTGCGGCTGGGCGTGTTGTGAAACGGGATGGTGCTGAAGAGGTACGAGATTGATCCATCGAGCAATCCCACCGTGCCAAGAGTATAACTCGTTGCAAATTGCGGAGTCGATAATGAGGACAGCCGCACGCTCAGTCGTTCAGGAGTGGGAAAGTCCAGGATTGCTGATGTGTATCATGTTAGATGGCTCCCGGCGCATCCCTGAAAGCGCGTCGACTTACACTGCGCGGTAGTCGTCAGTGAAGAATACGAGTTATCACGGTTCCAGTGGGTCGCCTCGATAAAAGCGAGCTGGATATAGTCCATGAAGTCCAACATTGTCTTACGACTTCATCGACCGGCGTCGCAGACGAAGTCGAACATGGAGAAGTTCCAGGATATAAAGCTGGTTGCCCGATCGGGGTTAGTGCGGAGTCAGAGTCGGATAAGCGCGGCACAACCATTGATCCGGTTATCAGCGAAAAAAAATGCCACAGACCGAATCGGATCGCTTTACACCCAATCGCCATTTTCCTCACCCCAGATCACAATGCCTCGTTCAAAGCGTGCGCGTGTCGTCCACGAGTCGAAGACGGCGAAGAAAGACCACAAGGAGCAGACTCGCCGGTTATATGCCAATATTCGGGAATGTGTGGAAGAATATGATCATTTGTTTGTCTTTGCGGTGGACAACATGCGGAACACATACTTGAAGGATGTTCGCTCCGAGTTTGCAGACAGCCGGTAGGTGTGCTCGGTTCCGGCTTTTGGAAATCTCTTCCACGGCAGGAAAAACCAGGAGAATGGTACTACTATATTGAGGATCTCGAACGCTAATGACATGCAGTCTTTTCTTCGGCAAAACCAAAGTCATGGCCAAAGCTCTCGGTAGCAACCCCGAAACTGAAGCGGCACCAAACTTGCACATTTTGACGCCTTACCTTACCGGTGCTGTTGGACTACTCTTTACTTCCCGTGCTGCGAACTCCGTCATCGAATATTTCGAGAACTTCCGTCCTCTGGACTTTGCTCGTGCCGGCACCGAAGCTACCCGCTCCTTTAGTATTCCGAATGGTCTCGTGTACTCGCGGGCTGGCGAGATTCCCACAGCGGATGATGAACCAATTAGCCACACGATCGAGCCTGCGTTGCGCAAGCTTGGTGTCCCGACTCGTCTCGTCAAAGGCAAGGTCATGCTCGAGTTGACGGATGATCAGGAAGGCTACCCGGTGTGTCGGGAAGGCGAAACACTCGACTCGCGACAAACTACCTTAATGAAGATGTTCGGCGTGACTTCCTCTGAGTTCAAGGTGGACCTGAAAGCCTACTGGACGCGAAGCACTGGGGAGGCTAAGATCCTGGACCAGGGTAGTATGGATGTGGATGCATAGATGCTGTCGACTTAAATATCCAATTGCCGCTGATCTTCGCTTGAATGTGGCGGACCCAAAAAGCTTCTCATGGGCATCTTTCCGGAGTTTGTGGGGCGGGCGCTGTTATCTTCTCAGAAATATTGAACAATATCCTTTTCTTTGCCATCTCCGTTTCTCTCTTTGGAAGAACGTGATATTCTTCCTATTGATGTGTCTATGATATACAGATACCAAACTGGATCAAAAGTCTTACTTGATATCCCTCAAATCCACAAGTTGATGTGGTTTCTGTTCTACCTAGCAAAGATGCCTGCTTTTATGTCATTGCAACGGCCCTTACCTGGTCTTACCTCAAAATCATTGATTTTCCACCACTGCGGAAGCAGAGATTTGAGGGTGTAAGCCCCCAAGTCATAACTAAAGTACATACTTACCCTCGGAGAAAAAGATCTTTCTCGATCCAAATGGAAACACAAGTAAAGAAATGAAACCTCGAGGGGGAAAGCGGGAAAAAGACGACAAACACAGGAACAATCCTAGGAAACTTCGGGCCAACTCCAGGTGACGTATATGCATGTCCGGTTAACAGAGGTCCTGGGAATCCCGGGATTGAACGAAAGTAGAAAGCCGCAGAGAAGCGTACGAGTCCATCGATAGATCGCGCTTCATAAGTCGAACCTCTCCGTGCACTAGCATTCTTGCTTACCCCCTTACCCTTGCAATCAAGAGAATAGATGCAATTGACAAATCAGGAATACCCACCCGCGAGCATGAGGCCGAGGACGGGGGGAGATGAAGCATTCAAAAGTAAAAGCAGCTAGTACCGTCTCCTGGAGCGGGGGTCATCATAGCCATCATCCTCACGATGTCGTTTGCGTCCATAGTCCTCGCGGCCTCCATCCCGACCGCCATATCTGTCGCGATCACGGTCACGATACCGGTCACGGTCACCATTGCGGTCAGACATGCGATCACGGTCCCTATAGCGGTCCCCATCACGGTCGTCACGTCGATCCCGGTCTGCATAGCTGTCGCGAGGACGCACAGGCTCCCGGTTGCTGCCTGTTGCACCTCTGTCGGCTCTGCCACCGCCGCCATAACCGCCAAATCCTCCACCGCGCCCACCACCAGGCCCAGAGGGGGCGTTCGGGGGTGGCCCACCGAATCCGTTGCGACCTCCTTGATAGCCAATGCCACCCCGAGAGCCCCCGAAACGATCACCGCGATATCCGCCACGGAAGCCACCTCTGCCTCCAAAGCCACCGCGGAATCCTCCACCAAAACCGCCAGGCCCGGAGGGTGCATTGAAACCAGGCCCGATGGGCCGTGACGGCATTGCTTTGGTATATCCACGTCCTCCGAGGCCACCACCAAAGCGACGAGGCTTCCAGCCTTTAGTAGTACGGCCACGCTCCACATCTACAAGGACTCTCCGGTCCTTGATGCGGATTCCATCTGTTTCCTTGTATGCGGCTGAAAGTGGTCAACTGTGTTAGCAATATTGCCTCTTACCATAATGCAAAGAAAAGCAGTTCTTCTGAGGGATGCGCGGGGTAGATCTGGCAATGATACCTTTCATATCTTTTTCACGTTCGTAGACGATGAATGCGTAACCTTTATTAGGCTTCTTCGATGCTTTGGGAGAGACTGTATCTTTGACGATTCGGATCTGAAGGGAGAGATGTGAGTAAGTAGAAAAGCAGAAGAGTGTGAGGGAAGCGACTTACTCGCTCAATGGGACCAAAACGGCCGAATTCTCGCTCCAGATCCGATTCTTTCACGTCGTAGCTGAGGCGCGCAACAAAGAGAGTTCGATACGGGTCACCTCGAGCATGAGGGTCATCTTCTGGCTTGACTGTCATTGTTCACTCGATGATCAGCGGATTCATTCAAACGACATGTGGCAAGTTCATCAGTGAAAGAGCGTACAATTTTGCAAGCCCTGCGTCAGCTGGCTGACGGCTCGCTCTTTCTTTTCGAGTTTTTGGCGCAATTTCCGTTGCATCCAGCTCTCAGTCGCATTGTAAGGGGCTTCTTCTTGGAATGCCTTTGCCTCGGGGAGAAACTGGGCCACGCCGGAAATGGTACTCTTCTGGCAATCCTCTGGTGCGCGGTCGCTGGGAGGGATGTAGCGCAGGGGTGGCCGGGGCTGGAAAAGGGCCAGCAGAGGGGGAGGGAGTTTGTCGGTCATGGTGAACCCTCTGTCTGCTGAGCGCGACGTGAAGTCGGGAGACGAAAGCTGCAACCTGACAAGAAGCTCAGGAGCGTCGCGTCGTGTGGTTAGAGCAAGGGAGATTATCCGCTCTATACGCTATAGCCGATATTGGCGCAGACTCACCGCCTTCGTCTGCGCCAGAAAATGTCCCCGGGACAAATGGAAGTGTCGCTCTATCACGATTCGACAGCAGCAATGCCAGTGCAAGGACTCAGAACGGCCACGGCCGCCAGAGTAAGTCATTCCTTTATGTGAATTGATGTTAAATTTCAAGCATCATCGTTCTCGAAGCATGGGCTAAACGGGCATCTCAATAGAATGGCGTCGGTGCTTTCATCCTACAATGCAAACGTCTTGATTTCCACTATTGCAAATTCGGCGGCAGTTCACGGGGCATGATGTGAGTTTGTCTAAACTATGATTGCCTGAATATGACCTTTTCACGGTATTGACTCGGCAACCTCCAGCGCTTTCCTGACTGAAACCCTCCCCAACTTCGCCCGCGAAAACCCCCAGATTGAGATCCGAGTATCGCCCCGACCAGCCAAGCATCCCGTCATCAAAGGCCAATACATCAATGGCCGAGAGAAAGCTATCTGTGTACGAAACCTGGAGCCCGGTGACATCCTGAAGAAGACAATGATTCTGAAGGACGCCAGCGGGGAGAAGTTGAAGCGGACCAAGAAACCAGTGACGAGTTTGAACGAGAGTGTGCGTGGTATTTGGTCACCTTATCACGGTGACCTACGGGGGGTATAAGGTTCAGGGCGTTTTTGATTGGATTTTCATTCAGGCAGTCAGCCTTGGCCTTTCGAGCGACAAAGGACCAAGTCTCTGCCGTTGCATTCTACTGTATTATTGAACTGGGCTTTCTTTACCCTCGTGGGTTGTCATTAGAAACCTGTCACCTCTATAGCCTATGCGGCTGTGTATGTCTATTTATGTTGCATTGTCAAGCCATGCCTTACATCAACTGAAACCAATCTCGTATCTACAATTGTACCGCTGTCCACCGCAAATCTAATAAAGTTATTTCGACAAGGAAGGGATGGGATGAAACCAAAGATATATTGAATATGTAATATGAAGATAAGTTAAGACAACGTAAAAGCAGGAAACGCCCTATGTTTCCATTTCCATGCATCATGGGTATTGACGAGACAGTAAGCGCAAAATAATCCGAAAAACACCCCTCTTATGCAAATAGAAGACTCTAGACAAGCGGCAATGGATTCAAAGGTAAAGGTGAAACATTGCCGTGGGCGCGCTCACCGTCTTCCCGCAATCATCAACCTGGCATTTATTGAATGCCTTGGTCGTTGGTGCCGCTTGGGTCTTTTTATGCTTTGATTTTGACCGATTTTCTGCGCATTCGCCACAGTAAACCTGTAAAGATTCGAATTAGTTTCACGTACGAGATGGATCCATGATGACATACATGTCCACAGGGCTTTGCAACCCAGATTTCCTGTTTCTTTCCTTCACCGGTGCCGAGCTCCCAGGAGCAATTTGGGCAAACGGCAACATCATCTTCTTTCAGTGTACGAGTGAAGCCTTCTGGCGGTGGACTCGGTGCTTTATAGACCTCGCGTCGTCGTCTTTCTCCCCGCTGAGGAGGTAATGGGATCGAGGGAAGCCCAGTGTCCATAGAAAACGAAGTTAGGTCGTAATTCATGTCGAATAGTAAGGGAAGATCCGGTATATTCTCGCCAATAAACAGTCGTTCTCCCCCAGATCTGAGGTGATTTGATCTGGCAGAATATAGAGACGGCAAAGTTCGGTTATATCCTCCATAGAGCGGTGCATGGCGGTTTGATGACCGGGCTGGCTCATTGAACATCATTGGGGTCTCCCACAATTGGGGAAGCCTACGAGCTTGTGATCCCATAAACTGGATTTCCGGACTGCTAGACGGGCCTTCCGCTGGGTCATCTTGTGCTAAATCGACAACATCCACCATGATGTCTCGTCCGAACCGTGGGAGTCTGGAACCGCTACTATCCGGGGCACGAGGCTGAGTGCGCCGAGGTGGAGTATCTGGACCTTCTGTCAGATCAATGACACCCCCTTCCGGGAGGGTTGATCCATGCGTCCGTGGGATAGTTTCATATCCATTCCCGAAAGCGTTCATTGGTGGCAAACGAGGGGGCTGAGGATCGGCTCGATTTGAAGACGGAGGATGAAAGTGATGTTGCCAGGAGCCCCGGCTCCCTTCAGCAGACTCATGTGACATTTGACGGGCAGTACGCTGAGAAAAAAGCTGTTCATGAGTCGAGATATTCTTGCACCGCTTTGCCCCACGGTCTCTAAGGATCCTGCTCACCTTTCTGGACCTGGCGCCCAAGATCTGGACGCCAGAATCATCACTCATATCAGTTTCAAATTGGAAAGAGCTCAGTGGGCCTGGGCCCCGGGTATAAATTGACAAGTGCGCCACACACGATGAAGGTGAGGGATCATGAGCCGACATGACGACCATCGGAGTGGGCTCGAGTCCCCGGGCGGTGTGGTGGTCTCGGGGCATGAAAGGACTGTCAAATGCTGGTGCTGTGGAGGCGGTCAGAAGTGTGAGTGGGACAGGAAGAGGAATGAGGGAGGTTTTGAGCTTTGAAAGATGGATAAATTTGGAGGGGTAAGTGACGTGGGATAGACTAGGTGCAAGCTAGCACAGTGAGTACTTTGGATTTCTGGATGATGGACTTGTGAAGTTTTCTGTATCAAACGCGCATGTGAAACGCAACACACAACACCAAAGAAACAGAGGTAATTCAGCTCTAAAATTACATATTTTGTCCCTAGTCATCATGATTATGATGCAAGCACAGTGATAGCGCCTCCATCATTCAAAGATACAATGCTCTGAGCACTAGAGCCCCAGCCCACGGCCACCGCTGGCACAGCGCTACGCAGAGGCTCCGACCATGACTTGGACGTTTTGCTGAATTGCTGGACAGTCAATCCACTCGGACCGCCAGTCAACAGGAACTGTCCAGTATAATCCCAGAAGATGGAGTGGACCTGGCTGCCGGTGTCCAGCACCTTGGTTTCCGTGGAGCTGCGCAGATCCCAAATCGAAACAGTGGTTGATTCAGCAGCCACCGCCGCCAAAAAGGTACCGTTCTCGGAGAAGAACAGGCACTTGACAGGTCCAGCCATCGCATATTCAGCGGCAGATGCTCCAGTTTTGACGTCAAAGATCTTGACTTGTCCATCAGCACCACCGGCAGCCAGCAGGTGCCCATCGGGGTGAAATTGCACCGACAATAAAGCTGTTAAATGGCCATTAGCTCTGACATGAGATGAAGGTCTCGACTGTAGCAAACTCACCCGCACTTGTAAAAATCTGTGTAATGACGCTGTTGGTGGCCAAGTCGTAAAGCACATAGCTCTTGTCGACCCCAACCGAGGCAACAATGTCACCTGTAGCATGTACTGCAATAGCAGTCACCTCTCCGGCATGAGAGGAAAAGCTTGCCAGCTCATTTCCATTCTCAAAAACCTTCACCGAGCCTGTAGCAGAGGCAACAACTGCCTTGTCACCTGCCCATGTGGCATCGGTCACCGGGCCATCCGACTTCAATGTGTGGACTACACTCTTCTGGGACAGGGAGTAGATGCCCACATTGCCATCCGCACCACCGGCAAGGGCAAGATCCCCAGTGGAATTAATTGACAATGCCCGACCGCCAGGGACAAGAGGTTCAGAGGTCTCGGCAGGTTTGTATGTGGAAATAGCGTCGCTTGTGGCCCAGCCTTCGGGGACGGGGCGCTTACGGCGTGTTTTCGAAAGACTTTGGAATCTAAGTCAGCATCATTCAACAATGTCATGAATCAATAGCACATACGCTGCCTGTGTGTTCTCAACCCGCTGCAACACAGCCTGGGGCAGACCTGCAGAGTCCACCTGCATTGCTTCACCACCTGCTGCCGACCGAGTGGCCCCAACAGTGACCTTTGAAAGTGCGTCCCGGGCCTCATCTCTCTCTTGGGTCACTCGCGCGATCACTCGAACCGCCGCATCATGTTGGTAGAGTGCTGTGCTGAGCTCGCGCCGGGTCTGCGCCAGGTTCTGTTGCAAAGTATATGTCTCGAGGGCCAGCGCATCCCACTCTTCCTGGAAGATGCTGAGAAGGGAGGGGATAGAGGTAAGAGTGGGAGGTCGGGGGCGGACCACGCGCTGGGATTTGATATCGATCAGCTCGTCGGCAGCGAGCTCTTCGCCATTCACGGGGTCTTTGCCATGCTCAGCAATGTATGCTTCGATAAGACGTTTCTCAAAGACATTGCCTGGGAGTAAAAATTAGACCATGCGCTTGCGCTTGAAATATCTCGTAGACATACCGCTCTTGGGAGAGACGACAGGCACCTGGGGTGCCTCTCCAGAGACTATAAGACGAGAAATGTTAGAATCCCAATCCAAAGACATGGGCGCAACCGCAATCAACAATTGATAACCTACTTGCACAAAGCATGGTGAATGGGAATGGGTGGAAGGAGGTGGATGGAGAAGTCCTGACGCGAAGCGGCTCCTCTGGACTTTTCGATGTGGCCCGTTCCGGTTTAGCGCCATTTGAGCTGTTCCCGGTCTGAATCTCGGTCATCTTGAACTTGAACTTGTCTTCGAACCGGCATTCTCTTAATGCCATGGCGACTTTTCAATGAAGCTCTATGCGTGGCAGTTGAGAATGAGCATAGCATGGACATGATTTGATTCAACTCGAAGCAAGCTATCTTGGTACTCTATCGAGTGTCGCGACCATGTCGAAGAACCCCAAGCTTGCCTATGGTACGCCACGCATGATTATACGATTGAACTTCACTCATTCAGTCTCCAGAGGCCAAAGAGCCTGCTTTCCTCCAGAAGCTCCGCGGTCAATACGGGGATCAATCCGGTCGTCTAGAGCGACCTTCCGCACGGCCTCGAAAATCTAAAAATGACAAGGAGGATGATGACGCACCAGTCTATGTGGACGAAGCAAGCAATGAGGTGATCTCGAAGGAGGAATATCAAGCATTGGTACAGGAGGGTGCATCGGACCAGAAGGAAGAGGCTTCATCCGCCAAGGACCTGTCCACCACCCAGGCCGAAAACAAATTACAGCGCCAGTCAGAATCCGCTACCAAGCAGAGTAATCTCACGGAGGTTGGTGGCCAGAGGAAACGAAAACAAGTGAAAGTTGTGGGCAACGATGATAAGTCTGATCAGGCAGATCTACGAGACGCACCGAAATCAGCACCCAAGGCGTCTGCCTCGCAGAAGCCCAAAAAGGCCAAGAAAATTAAGCTCTCTTTCGATGAGGAGTAATTGAATTGGCGTTTTTTTTATAAAGAAGTAGCAGTGATCTCTACCGTATTCCAAAATAGAGGCTGGGCTGATTCATCATGAGTCAATCCATATCATGAATGATGATATCTCAACCACAGGTCAGTTGCGCGTAATATAAAATTGAGTACACCAAAAATAGGCTGCAGCAAGTCTGCCTCTATATCTTGATTCAGTCTATCTTCTTTTTGAGATATTCGTGGTTTATATGTCAACAGTCGGAAAAGCTTGTATTTCCCATTTCTCAGCAACTTTTTTTTTCTTCGGCGACCAAGTCATTTTCCCCCACCAATTTTCTTCGGAGCCACTGGACACTTGGACCTGAGCAGCACCAGCCAAGATGCCCGTGGTCAATGTCGATGAGCTAGTCCGCCTCCAACGGAAGCCTGAAGACATTCGCAACGTGAGCCCTGCCCCTCCATCCCACCCGTGATGTCAGACTGCGCCGTATACTAATCCAAAGCGCTAGATCTGCATTCTAGCCCACGTTGTAAGTTGGCGCCACCCTGGAACTCTGATCACGAGCATATGCGACTAGTCGCTTTGACATGCTTTTTGAAACCATGATATTCATGTCGATTTTTTCAGGATCATGGCAAGACGTCATTGACGGACAGTCTGATAGCCACCAATGGCATCATCTCGCCCAAGCTGGCGGGCAAAATTCGGTACCTAGATTCGAGGGCAGATGAACAGCTCCGAGGTATTACTATGGAATCCTCGGCCATCTCGCTGTTCTTTTCGATGCTCCGTCGTTCTAGTCCGGATGCAACGCCGACGCCCAAGGAGTATTTGATCAACCTGATTGACTCCCCAGGCCATATTGATTTCAGTAGTGAGGTTTCAACAGCATCTCGACTTTGCGATGGTGCCGTGGTACTAGTTGACGCGGTAGAAGGAGTCTGCAGTCAAACAGTGACCGTGCTCCGACAGACCTGGGTGGAGCAGTTGAAACCGATTCTCGTCGTCAACAAGATGGATCGGCTGGTTACAGAACTGATGATGAGCCCCGCTGAGGCTTATTCTCATCTCAGCAGACTATTGGAGCAGGTCAACGCAGTTATTGGAAGCTTCTACCAAGGCGAGCGTATGGAGGAGGACCTGCAGTGGCGTGAGCGTATGGAAGACCGGGCCAACGCTTCCACTGTGAAAGATAAATCGAAGAGACAAGCTTTGGATGATGACTCGACTCAAAGTATCAGTGAAGCTACTGAATTTGAGGAGCGTGATGATGAAGACCTTTATTTTGCCCCAGAGAAAAATAACGTCATCTTCTGCAGTGCTGTTGATGGCTGGGCCTTTACGATTCGACAATTTGCTGCAATCTACGAGAAGAAGCTTGGGATAAAACGCACTGTCTTGGAGAAGGTGCTGTGGGGTGAATACTATCTCGACCCGAAGACAAAACGAGTGCTTGGCCAAAAACACCTAAAAGGCCGGGCGTTGAAACCGATGTTTGTGCAGTTGGTCTTGGATAGCATTTGGGCTGCATACGAAGCTACCACAGGCGGTGGAAAGGGTAAAGGGTAGGTATCCAGATGAAACAAAAGGTCGTGAATGATGAATATTAATAGTTGACAGGGACCCGGTTCTCTTGGAAAAAATCACAAAATCGCTGAATCTCACCATCCCGCCATACATTCTGCGTTCACGGGATCCACGAAACATCATGACCACATTATTCTCTAACTGGCTTCCTCTGTCAACCGCCCTTCTGGTATCAGTGATTGAATACCTCCCGAGTCCAAAGTCCGCCCAGGCCACTCGTCTTCCAGGAATGATCCAAGAGTCCCCCGGGGCGGATCATGTGTCTCAAAATATCCAAGATGCCATGGTCAACTTCAAAACTGATCCCGAGGAGCCTGTTGTCGCATATGTTAGCAAGATGGTTGCGATTCCAGAGAGCGAGTTGGCGTCCAGCAAGAAACGCAGTGGTACCACCATGACAGCAGATGAAGCCAGAGAAATTGCTCGCCGCAAGCGCGAGGAGATTGCAAAGATGCAAAGCGAAGCCAACACCGGTCAGGGTGACGACTTTGAACGTATGACATCGGCCTTTGAAAACACTACTCTAATCACCGAGACGGAAGAGCCGGAGGAACCAGAGGAAAAGGAGAACCCAGAGCATCTGATTGGGTTTGCTCGATTGTATTCGGGAACCCTAACAGTTGGGGACTCGGTCTATGTATTGCCGCCCAAATTCTCACCCGCTAGCCCACATGCCAGTCCAGAACCTAAGAAGGTTACTGTGACAGACTTATACTTGATCATGGGCAGTAGCTTGGAGCCGCTTCAGTCTGTTCCAGCGGGTGTAGTATTTGGCATTGGCGGTCTCGCTGGATACGTGCTCAAGACTGGCACACTTTGCAGCCAACTTGAAGGCAGCATCAACCTGGCGGGTGTCACATTACACACTCCGCCAATCGTTCGTGTCGCTTTGGAACCGGTCAACCCCGCAGACCTTGGAAAAATGGTCACCGGTCTCCGTCTTCTCGAACAAAGTGACCCATGCGCACAGTATGAGGTTCTTCCCAGTGGTGAGCATGTCATTCTCACTGCTGGTGAGCTGCATTTGGAGCGCTGCGTGAAAGACCTTCGTGAAAGATTCGCTCGATGTGAAATTCAAACCGGCGAAGCCATTGTTCCTTATAGAGAGACTATTGCACACGGGCAAGAGATGGCAGCACCCAAGAACCCCGAACTGGGTCGCGGATGTGTCATGTCTGTCTCTACCTCCAAACAAATGACGGTTCGCTTGCGTGTTGTGCCGCTGCCCGAGGCTGTCACGGATTTCTTAACCAAACAAGCGGGTACTATCAAGCGTCTTCAGTCGAACAAACATGCGGCTGCTGAAACAAAGGCCAAAGACGTGTCTACAGAGGATGACCAGGCTGAAACCACCGACACAGATGCTGCCGATGAAGCACGCGAAGGCAATGTTCTGTTATTGGACGAGTTCCGAAAAGAGCTCGACGAGGTTTTCAACAAGGAAGTCAAGGACGACAAAGAGCTATGGAAGAATGTCGTCGACAGAATCACAGCCTTCGGGCCGCGTCGAATTGGTCCCAATATTCTGGTGGACGCTACAAAAGTGAACACCTGCGAGAAGTTGTGAGTCGAGCCGAACTTGCCTCTGAACGATATCTTGTGCTAATTTCGTAGCTTGCTGGATGACCCAAAACAAACCAGCACTTCTGATGGTGACAACCATCAAGCCCTGCTTGTTCGCGACTTCTGTGATAAATTCGCATACGCCTTTCAACTCGCAACGGGCCAAGGACCATTATGTCAAGAACCAATGCAAGGCATTGCCGTATTCTTAGAAGACATGTCCGTCCAAGCAAACAACGACGAGCTAGACACAGGCCGTCTAACCGGAGATGCTATCAAGCTAGTCCGGGAAGGCATCACACAGGGATTCCTAGACTGGAGTCCACGGATCATGCTGGCGATGTACAGCTGTGAAATCCAAGCAACAAGTTCGTCCCCAATCCACAAATCACCCCAGAAAGGCAAAAACAAAAAACAAGACAAACGCTAACACTTCCAACAGCCGAAGTCCTAGGCCGAGTCTACGCCGTCATCACCCGGCGCCGCGGCCGAATCCTCAGCGAAGTCATGAAAGAAGGAACACCTTTCTTCACCATCCTGGCCCTCCTCCCCGTAGCCGAGTCCTTCGGATTCGCCGAGGAAATCCGCAAACGGACGTCCGGAGCAGCGCAACCACAACTTATCTTCGCGGGCTTCGAAGCACTCGATGAAGATCCTTTCTGGGTCCCATTTACAGAGGAGGAACTCGAGGATCTGGGCGAGCTCGCGGATCGAGAGAATGTCGCGAAGCGGTATATGGATGCTGTGCGCAGTCGTAAGGGGTTAGTTGTGCAGGGACGGAAGTTGATTGATGCTGAGAAGCAAAAGACGTTGAAGAAATAGATGTATTATTCAAGGCGGGTAGATGTTGAGCGCATAGATCCATACCGCTAGGATAACTTTCACACATACACACACACACTCCCTCACTCTCTCTTTATCTAACGCGCTAATGTCTTTGAAATTACATAGTTTATCTTGTCGATCAAATAAGGTTGTGGATAGTAGAGTCGATGACACGAGCGCGTGTCATGAAACAATCCCTTTGTGACAGTATTCTTCAGGATATTCACACTATTCCTTACAAACGACTGAAATACCCATGAAGATGCTCATCCCTTTGAATTCTCTTGCTCATTTGCGCGCCAATCCTCACTCTTCCGGACTGAAGGCCAGCCAATTCCGAGAAATACCAGTGGAAATAGTCGAAACTATATTCCGATTTCTTATTCGTGCGGATCAACTTTGCTTCGCGCTCAGTTGTAAAGATATTCATGCCATATACGCACAACAGAAACACCTGAATTCCGCACCGAGACTCGAGTCAGTCATACAAAAAACATACCTACGTCTTCGACTTCAAAACAAACGCTGGATATATTGCACCCAGTGCTCCACTCCCCATTGGTGCTCTGTGTGGCGCAAGATCCAGTCATGGCTCAGCTCGAATTACACATATGCGAATTGCTATTCAGGTTATCAAATTTGGCATCGCCCTCCCTTCACGGGACAAGTCGATATTTGCCCCTGTGCTACTTTGTCATTTTATAAACATCAACTGTTCTCATATCTCTGTCGAAATCCAGCTTTTACATATAAAGCTCTACAGCAACATGAACAACAACAACAACAAGACACGCAACCTGAACCTGAAATTGGTTGCGATGAAACCTTTGTCGAAATTGTCCATGAATGTACCTTTGACATTCACCCATCGGTGGAGACTCGAATTAGAACCACGATTTGGTTCGATGAGATCTCCAACACTCTCCAGGTGCTGAATCGGTTTAAGTTCGACATCGCCAAAGCAGGTTCCTCACACTTGGGACCCTTTGGTAGAACGAGCTCTAATCGCTGTCTCCATAAAGACACCAAAAGATGGCTGGAGGACTTTTTTCGTCGGTCTAAATCAAGCTTTTACATAAATACCCAGGATTATAGTTGGTGTCAGTGGCTTGGCTGGGATACGTCTCATACGTTTGAGGTCCTTTTACATAGGAATCTAGGAGGTAGCAAATGGCCTGATAGAAGGTGGAAAAGCCATTGTCACGATTAGCTGATTCGAATTTGGATGAAATTCTTTAAATTATTGCGAGCTATGGTCCTTTGATTCCCCGATCTAAACCTCTTCATTGTTAATCAGATTTCCAACTATGTAGCTTGAAAAGCAATAGGATTGATTGAACCGATCTCTCCATAGGAAGTAAAAGAGATCCTCTCATAGGAAACCGAAAGATTAGCTACCGAGGTAGGTAGTAGCTACTAGTACTATCCCTCCTGTTACCTCTCCTACTACTAAATAAGCCGATATATGTATGAGATTATACCAGTAGGTACGGATGTAACCTTCGCTTTGTATATCTTTCCAGTCATGGGTTTCGGGCTGGTAAGCAAGACTCGAGGGTTCGCAAGAATGTGATTTCTTGCGCGATTCGGAAATCCTTTTATTTTCCTCCAATGACAAACACAGCTCGACATGGGTGAGGTCTCGACCGTGTATACTGAGGAGGGTGTTGGTTTACTGCTGGATTTTGGCATTAGCAGTATCTTTACTGGAGATCGCAGGCCGTAGTCTTGCTAGGTTAAGTAGGATGATGGAAGGGATGCAATCCTTTTCATTCATTCATGATTCATTGGGTATCACGTAGTTTGCGAACGAAGCATGTTTCCAGAACGTGCTGGTGCATTCCTAGATTTGAATGCCATGCTGGGCGAAGCTGGCAGGACAAACCGAGGACGTCTCGGCTGTGTTTCAAGTCGAGAACCTCCGGCTGAGATGATTACCCGCATCAAGAGGGAGCCCAAAATCGAGGATTATGGGATGTTGAGAGATGACGAAATCTCGTGTGCTTGTTCGGCATGAACGTTATCCCTCAGCAAAGACCTGCACAGCTGCAAATTGATCACACTGATTGCTCATCATCAAGATCCTGTATGGAATCGAGAGATCAAATTTGCGCATGAAACTGCAAGATCAAAATGGTCGAGCAACTTTCCGTTGTTCACCAACACCAGTGACAGGATCTCTCATTTCTTTCCAGCTGACGGGGAACATCATATTCCCGGCATCGCTGCGGGCCATCACTACACCAAGATCATTCCGTGCGGTAGTGATGTAATAGAAGCTCTGGTCACCAAGCGAGATGACGGTACCACGTACGATATCACCAACACGGAACATCTCATCCATAACAACTCGGTCTTTCTCGACAGCACGCACGTCTTCCTTACGAATCAATGCTTGAAAGCGGAGCTCATCCGTGCTGCTGTGGTTCTCTGGATTGGCCGCCGATGTAAGAATGGACGCGACATTGTCATTATCCGAGAGTTGTGAGGAGTCGGCACCGGGGGCAGGAACATCGTCCATGACGACAAGAATGGAGACGGTGGCCTGGCGCTTCTGTACACGGGTAACACGAGCTAGGACGATTGAGTCGACAGCGGGGAGTGTGTTGTATCTGGGTTTTGACTTTGAAACTGAAGCGGCGCTAGCTCCAGTAGCTGAGGAGCTTGGTTGCTTTGCTACAGGAGCAGCCCGTGACACCCTTAGAGTGATCTTTGTCTGACTTTTTGGTGGAGTGGGATCCGCGATGACGGGGCCGGCAATCGAGGCATAGATGTTGGATTCTTGGACGTGCGTCCCAGGACCGGCTGCGTAGGTTGATACAGGCCCGAGACGTTGCCCTGGGATGGCCACAGAGGGAAGTGAAGCTGTCATAATGTCGGCCCTCGAGGGCATGCAGGATGATGGATGGTGCAAGACGGGATTTTTCTGCCGGAAGCTATGGCCGCCTCGGAAATAGGTTTCCCCGCCGCCCGCTCTGCAAGTATACAACCAAATTGGGAACAATTAATTCTGGAAGCCCATATCTAACTTGAATACACGGTGTATGCGCAACAACGAAGAGTGGCCCCGACCCAAAATTCCATAGAAATGGATGAGAGAATAACATAAAAGCAGCCCTTGTCACTCCAAATGCCCGCTGACAGAAATGAAAGAAAACGAAACCGAGGCGAGTAAATTCAATACCCAAGCAAACACCCAGACGAACAAAGAGAGGTATCTCAACGTCCAGATGAAAAGCGGAAGGACCGAAAAGGTGTTGTTCAGAATGTAACGCTTCAAGGCAATTACGCCTCAACTAGAGTCTGCTTCGGGCCATTCCCCAGCAATTCCAGACACCGTCGGGAGAGCGCAATGACTTCACCCTCGCCGTCGTCCGGATCCTCCTCGTCTGACTCGATGTTCTTTTCAGAAATCGTTTTGACCATCTGAATCACATCGTCCGCCTTGGTGATATACCCAAGGAGAGTCTTGTCTTCGGATTCGAGGAGCTGGAGAAGAGTCCAGATCGCAATATGTTGGAACGTCGGATCACCGCTGGCCAGGAAACGCTGCAGGTAGCCGTGGATGCCTCCTTCCGGATCTGCCCAGTCACGGACGAAGATCGAGTAATCGCTAACTGTTTGTTGTGAGTAACGGTCTCGTAAAGAAGCGAACGTCGCAAAGAATGGAACAGTGCGGGATAAGGGATAATGGCAAAGGAGAAGTTCGATGCAAAAGGATGAAAGTAAAAGGCATATATGGCAATGAATAAATGAAAGGGAGGTGAAACACCCAGATGAAAAGAAAAGTACACACCTTTGGAAGATAGGTTGCCCAGGGCAGCCGCACTGTTCCCTTGCACCTCAATACTTTCGGAGTTGGTCAGTGGTATCAAGACTTCGAACACGCCGAGGTCAAGAAGATGGGGCTTCAGATCATCGCTGAGGGCCAGCACGGCAATCGCCGCAGTCATTTCGGATTGGACAGTTAGCGGAACCTTGAGCACAAGATCTTTGCACTTTTGAACTGCTCCGGCCTGCAGAACAAGTTCTTTGTTACGATCGGAACTGGCAGCGAGATTGCGCAACGTCGAGATCGCATGGCACTGGATTTCCTCATTGTCAGTGGTCCCCAGGAGATCCACCAGGGGTTTCAAAAAGCCCGCTTCGATGATTGGAGACTCATTGAGAGGGTGAATAGAAATGTTGCGGATGCAAGCCACAGCCGAGAGAATGAGAGGGAGGTAGGACGACTGAAGGAGTCGCAATAACGGGGAAAGTCCTTTGGCTCGTACGATCTCCAGCTGATATTTCTCATCCGATGCGAGATTCCGCAGGGCTAGGGCGGCCTGACACTGGACTTTGGGAGTGGAAGAATCCATCAAATGGACCAAAGACTGAACCAGGCGCGATTCGGTTTGCGCAAGCCGTTTTCGGTTGGTTGAGTCGACGGCGATGTTGCTGAGAGCAGTGGTGCAGTAGTACTGAACGTCAACGTCGGGGGACGAGAGTAGGTGGACGAGCACCGGAATGGCACCGGCATTGACGAGTTGCTGTCGGTTATCATCTGCGCATGATGGTTAGATCTCTGCCCAGATCCTCCTTGCTTCTATGCCGCGCTGCTTACCAGAATGCGTCATATTGAGCAATGCACCGGTCGCATTTCTCTGCACCCGCATGTCCTTGGACTTTGCGAGACGAATCAGGGGGCCCAGAGCCCCCGAGCGAGCAATCTTGGCCTTGTTCTCTTCGTGAGTAGCCAAGTTCGTGATACATCCCACTGCGTTACATTGCACTTCAACATTTGGCGACATCATCTGGCGAATCAGCGGATTTAACCCTCCGAGGGTCACAATCAACACCTTGTTCTCCGCTGCAGCTCGTCAGCGACTTCCTTTTGCTAGCACGGAGATTATAATGCCTACCATTCACGGCTAAATTGCCTAGGGCGGCACTGGCCGCTCTTTGAACCTCAATATCGGAACTCTGTAGGAGGGATAGGATGGGATCGAGGGTGTCACGATCGACTTCGCGCACATCTGGAGATAGACGTTAGAGATGGCATCACGGTTCAACGAGCAATAGCGGCGCACCTCGTTCTGTGATTTCGGCGAATGTCAAGCTTGCGCTCCGCTGCAGGTCCACATTTTCCGAGTATACCAGGGTGCTCAAAGCTCGAAGTGGCTCTCCCGAGAAGAAATCCGTTTCGGCGCGCTGCTCCCGGATGTATTAGTTTCAGAACGAGAGGACTTGAGCGCGGAAGATGTGCTCGGATCCGAAAGATCCAATACTCCGACGAGGGGATCACATACATTCTCCAAAAAGCCCAGCAGGTCGGATACCGCCTCTCGTTCGTCATCGGCCAGAGTGGTTTCGTAGATGCCTTCCCGCGACCGACCGCCACCCAGACAGGCGGTAATATGACACCATCGGTCGACTGCCGAGAAGCACGACACACAGGTGGCTGTGATTCCACTCATCGCGCTTTCTAAGCCCGCATCCGGGCTAGGCCACGGTCGTCAGGGCGGAGGATTGGTCGTAACGAGCGGGTGAGGGGAGGGGGCTGGGGGGAGGGGGAGGAATTAAGGCAGATGCAGAAGCTTGGAGAAGCTTTCGGATGGGTACACAGGGGTATGCGCGTGATCGAGGAGAGAGTCGGGGGAAAGGGGTTGACGGTTGACGGTTGACGGTGCGGAGAGTCGTTGATGGGAAAGTAGGTCGAGGTGAAGTGGAGGGACGAGGTTGCAGGAGCTCACTAGTTTTCTTCCCCCTCAACCGTGGAATGACTGATCTGATAAACAACAGGATGATGGAAGAATTCGGGGGATCATGGAGGTCAACCGGTTTTCTCTGTGTTTTCTTTTTCTTCAGAGATTCTTTCTGGCTGAAATTCCTTATTGATTTCTCCGAGTTCTGCATCCCATTGCGGCCAATAAGAGGTTTCCCACGTTCCTGACGTCGATCCGCGAGGATTCAGCTCTATTCTGACTATATTTTCCATACTGTAGACTCTACTTATTCGGTATATAATTATCTACTCTATATCGTACTCTCTATATGACTGTCTCCAGCACCATGATTCCTAGCGGTCCGTGCTGGTGCAGATGATCGGATGATCTGTTCTCGTGAAGAATGAAAACACCGTCACATGGAAAAGACCAGAGATTCTAAAACTCCATACAAAGTAACCAATTCAATATGATATTATCTTTGAGAATTTCCGGAAATTGTTGGCGAGCCGGATCTCATCATTTCCCCGCAAAAAGATTCATGAGCCAATCGTACGATCGGAATCGAACCAGACATTCCAAACCATGTCGGTTCTCTTTAGTTCATTTCTGATCCCGTAAGATCTTTCTTCTCCGATTTTCCCTTTTTCATCCTTCCCCTCCCCCTCTTTGTTCGACGATCATGACTTCGTAGTCCAACGTCCAGTGACATGTCGTGCCTGGTTCCAGATCTTTCATCCTTTTAGTCCCCTGTGGAATCTTTCAGAGTCGTCTACCTACGGAGTACACAGAGATACAAAGTATCTCTTTGATCGTTCTCTATGTCGACTTCCACCGCCACCGCCTCCGCCTCACTGTCTGATCCTCCGCGCCCGGGACGACTTCGCCGCCTGAGCCAGCTCCGAACTTATACCCATCTCTCCTTCCCCAGTGCACGACGTTCCAGTTTGAGCAGTCGAGTTCCATTTCTGTCGTCATCTGGTCCTGATACTCCATCACACGTGGGGCTCTCCACTCCTCCATGCCCAGACTCTGATCACCCAGCCCTATCCCGCTACACCTCTGCTCCCTCTCCACACGGTGCTGCGTCAGACGTCCAACCAGCCGAATTTTCACGGTCCATATCCCATCGAGCGCAGACACCTCATGTAATGGCGAGGCTCAGAAGTGCTTCCGCCGTACAAGGTCGGCCACCTCGTACGCTGGGTCGGACAACTCCCCCAGAACCGTCGTCCTCGTCGCCAGAGCCTGCCACTTCCGCCGCCGCCGCGAGCGATGCGCCGGAGACGGCAGCTCCGACTTCAGCAGACACCCGAACGACGAATGATCCGACGAGCGACCAGGCGACTCCGTCAAAACCCAAACAAAAGGCCACCATTCGATTTTTTCCGTATCAGGACACTTACCAAAGTTCCCGTCCATCGCTACCATTTGCGCCGGTCACCCGCACATTACCGTCAGAGAGCTGCATCATTCGAGTCGGTCGGTACTCAGAGCGCGATGGGATTCCCATCCCCAACCCTGCCGAGCCCTCGGATGCTCCGGTGGGCTTCAAGAGCAAGGTAGTCAGTCGCAAACATTGCGAATTCTTGTACATGAATGGCCAGTGGCATGTCAAGGATGTGGGGAGCTCATCAGGAACCTTCCTCAATCACATGCGGTTAAGCCAGCCCAACATGCCTTCTCGCCTGTATTCCATCAAAGACGGCGATATTGTCCAGCTGGGGATCGATTTTCGGGGAGGCGAGGAGATGATCTTCCGCTGTGTGCGGATCCGCATTGAGTGCAACCGCTCCTGGCAACAACAGTTGAACGAGTTCAAGTATGGTGTCCCGAACTTATCTATGACGATATGGCTAATGATCCTCCAGCAAGAACACCGAAAGTCTCATCAAAAACCTGGGCAAGGGGGAAACAGCGGAGTATTCTGGCTGTAGGGAGTGCTCGATTTGCCTCGGCTCCGTATTGGTGCGTGATTCTATGGTTAGCCGAATGATCAAGATGCTAACATGATCCAGCGACCCTACCAATGTCTTTTCATGGCAGCTTGTGCTCATGTCTGGCATTATAAATGCATCAGCCCTTTACTTAACTCGCCTGATTTCCCTATGTTTCAGTGCCCCAACTGCCGTGCATTTACCGATCTGAGCGCCGAGGTCGACGACTCGAATGATTTCGATGGCGTAGAGGAGAAAGGGGAGTCCATTGAGTCAAGTGCCGCCGCCGCCGCAACTGATCCAGAAGCGCCTCGTTCAGGGACACAGTCTCCTGCAAATGTTCCGTTCACAAATGGCGAGCAGTCACACTCGGCGCGGGCACCTCACTCTGAAGAAGCGGATTTGGTCACCGATGTGGAGAACTTGCACCTGCAGGATGAGCAGCGGCCGGGGGTGGACACAGAAGATACCGAAAGCTCGTCCTCCCCGGTTCCCAACGAGAACGAGAGCAACGACGACCTAGCTCGTAGTGCCGCGAACAATATCCCAGGTTGGCAACCCAGTCAGCCCCTCACGGTCCCGGCTGGGGCGTCGGCGCACCTCCGTGCCGATACTCCAGTTCGCTCAGAGACATCTGACGAGAACCCCTTGACGCCTCGGAACGATCAGGGCCCCCTCGCATTTGATGGTCGTGCGGGAATGCGCTGACACAATGTCACGGAAAGCAGCTTTTGGACATTCGCCTGGGCATCAGATGCATTCCTCACCTCGAATATCCCAGCGGCAGTTTGACCTGCCTCTTCTCTGGGCTTGATCCTTGCATATTTTTTAAAACTTCATTTCTTCTGGCCATGAGGACATTAGTTGGGTCTAATATATCCACCCATTGCATCACTCGACAGTGTTCCTCTCAATCTGGTTTGCTCATGGCTACTTGGCGTTTCCTTCTTCTGACACGCGCCCGCCCTACCATCGTTCCATATACCCATTTGGCAGCTTGGGATATTGTTTGCGAATCTTGGTGACCGTTCAAGCGATCTAGGAATCTTCATTTGCTAGCCTTTTCCTGTCTTTCCTAGCCTTTCATCTTGGGCTGCATTCCAATGGCAGATCTTCTTGCTAAATAATTCCATACGTTATCACGTCTTTTAAACTACTAGGCCTGCGCTTGGGCTTTTAAGTTATTATCTGTGAATGTAGACAATAGTAGCCTAATGAGTTTAGTAGTGTAGAAAGATCCTCGATAACTAGTAGTCTTGACCTTGTATACCATAAACCAGTCTCAACCTCGATTTATGTACCTTAGGTACTCCTCGTCCTCTCAGATCGTGCACCTCCATCAATAAAGCATTCCACACTACTGACCATCCTACTTCATCTCACTCTCCGCGTGACCATCAGACACCTTCCCCTCCCGACTCTTCAACTGCTGTCGAAACGCCACTGTATACTCATCCGGATCCCATGCCAGAACTCTCGTCTTCATCTCTTCCAATTTCCGAGCTACCAACAACTCCATCTCCTCCTTTTCCTCATCATCCAACAGACAAAGCCTCTCTTTCCATGCCTCCTGAGGATACTCACTCGGCCCATAAAACCTCGGATCAATCTTCTGCCAATAAATAGCATCAAACGCAAAGCTATGCGTGACCGCATACGTAATCCAGAAACTCCCATTTTCCCAGCTCTCACGCATATAACCAGACAGTCGCTGGTCCTCTCCCATCCGACCCTGCTGGATCGCCGTGTCTTCGCAGTTCTTCATTGCCTGAAGGAACCTCCGTAGACGGTCATTAAAGATCTTCGTCCAATCGTCTATACCACCTGGCCAAAGTTCCGGCTTCTCAATAAGTAGCCACCAAGGAGGCGCATAGGAGAATTCAACCGGTGCTGCGTATGTGAATTCCCAATCTACCACGCCGGTGATTTGTAGATTCTCGTTGAGTAGCACGTTCGCTGGTCGGAGGTCATCGCACCAGATTTTAAAAGGGCCGTTCTCGAAGGATGTGTTTGTAAGTTGCTTGTTTCTGGCTAGCTTGCGGAATAGCTGGCGTGCGACGAATTTCCGGCGACAGTCGTCTGCGGAGGTTATAGAGTCGTTTCTTTGGTGGATTAAATGGGCGATGTTTAGATCTGCGAGGGCCTCGATGTATGATGAAGATGTGTTGTATGTCGTGTCTAGGCTAGGTAGTTTGGACCGCGGTAGACCTCCTAGACGGACAAGTTCGTTGATATTCATTGATAAAGGTCGGCGCGTGACTTCCCAGGTGAAATCATCCGTTTGACTGAGCGAGCCAATAGACGGTAGCGATGGTCTAGAGAGTTGGAGTAGAATCCCCGCCATTTGTCCGTAGAGCGCCTCAAGCTTGACTAGGTCGATATCTGGGTCTAAAACCCCCCGTTGTTCCTCTGGACATCCAGGTGTATTTAGAGCCTGATACATCTTCGTCTCATGCTCGATATATTCCATCAAAATGAATGGACTCAGCTCGAGCGGACTCTCTTTCTTCGTGCCCGAGTGAAGAATAAACGGGATAGGTATTGACGTCTGATCAGTAAGAAATCGCATCACAGCGACCTCATTCAGGACCTTCTCTTCTGGAAAGAGGACGGCACCTGGCTGGCAGAGCCGGATCACATTGGCTCCATTGCGGTACTTCAGCCATAAGGAAATGTTGTAAGAGCCCTTTCTGAGTATGGCGAACTCGGTGGCGTTACCTCTGTTATGGCTGAGGATGAAATCTGCGATCGGTCTCAAGATGTCGATCTCGAGGAATTGGACAAGCCATTGGTCGGATGTTTCTTCGGCTGCTTCCCATGCTAGGTCGTCGGGTTCGAACTCGAATTGCATGTTTCTTGTCTGGTGATGTGGCTTTCCAACCTTGATGATTTGTTTTGCGAAGAGGCCAGGATGAACAGGGATTTTGGATGTCGCTTTTGAGACTTTTTGTTACCTAATGATATTGCGAAGCTACGGGATTGGTCTTGGTTGACACGTCAATTATGTTGGTTTTGGGCGATTTCAGTCCATTATTGTGGTATTTCTTTTCTCTCTCTTCTCTTCTCTTTTGTTTTCTACTATGAGGCTCCGGGTCATTCAGATATAGACTTTATCGACAGAATCCTATTCTACAAACACAGTCGGATCCCGGCGAAAAGGAAGACTTGGCTTTCATCCCACTTCCACTACTCTCAACTACGCCAACACAGCTCCAACACCAGCTGCTTTACTCTCTCTTCGAAAAGCTTGAAATGTTTATTGCTTGAATTTGAAAAAAAGAAGTTGTCCATTCCCCCGAGTTAGACTAGAGGACCCAAGTGGAAGGTTCCTGGCAAAGTCATCGAAACAGACTGGCCGATTTTATACGCAATCAACTATATCTGACAATCGGCATTGCCTTGTGATCTCGAATTATGTATTCATATCACAGATCATGTTGATATTTTACTGTGTCAGTCACATGCAGGTTTGAAACGAGTCCGGGTCATCTAACCCCGCGCTTTATACCGGAAATGGAAATTCAAACAAGGGACCTCATTGGCCTAGCATTCTACATGAGTATTTGGTATTGGTGAACCGCCAGGTTTGGAAGCTGCCAGAACAGGAAGTAGTGATATTATTCCATCAATATTAGAGTTACAGCAAACCCGGGGTAATCCTATCATCGGCCAATCCGTGATAAGCTTATCACTTGGCAGTCGCCTTAGCGTCGCTTCCTCCTCCCTCTTTGAGACCTTCGCCAGATAACATTTAAGTCTGGAAATCTCTTATCACCGCGAAGAAAGCGATCGTGAGTGGAGAAACTCAACCGCACCGAGCTCACTCAACCATAGGCATGCAAGATCTCTATCAGCGGCATCATACAATATCGTGTTGCAACTCCGATTGCATCCCGCGTCAGTCCATTAACCCCAATGTCAGTGCGTATTTAAGGGACAATGTCACCCACTTGTGCCGGGATGGCTCGTGAATTTAGTTCTCTATCACCATGGAAAAGAAACAATTTACGGAAGACAGATCAGTTTCTACCGACGATGCTGACTACGGCACTGTTACTACAATTCGCCAGACACAACGAGGCCTGAGCTCACGACATGTGCAGTTGATGGCCATCGGAGGGTCCATCGGCACGGGGCTTTTTGTCGGTATTGGATCTTATTTGGCGGATGCGGGACCGCTTTCAGTGTTTCTGGGGTTCCTGGTTTGGGGCATGCTGTTTGTTCTGCCTGTCAATCTGTGTGTTGGGGAATTGTGTGCTTATCTTCCCATTCGGGGTTCGATCTTTGAATTGGCTGCACGCTATGTTGACCCGGCCTTTGGGTTTGCGATGTATGTCCTGTCTTCCATTGTCCTTGACAAAGGAAGCTAATTCGTATGCTGCAGGGGCTGGGTATACTTCTATGGTGGCCTCATGCTACTCTGTACCGAATACTCCGCCGTTGCGACGATCATGCAATACTGGAACACAAGTGTCAACCCCGCTGTCTGGGTTGCGATGGCCATGGTCGTCTGTATTCTCCTCAATTGCGTTGCTGTCAAATACTATGGAGAGGCGGAATTTATCATGGCGTCAACAAAGATCTTGCTGCTTATCGGACTCGTCCTCTTGACATTCATTACCATGGTTGGCGGCAATCCCAAGCATGACGCCTATGGGTTTCGTCATTGGACGAAGGGTGTGATGTTTGAATATTATACAGATGGAGTAACAGGCCGATTCCTGGGGTTCTTCTCCGTCATGGTCTTTGCAGCCTTCTCCATTGCCGGTCCAGATCTTGCCGCCTTAGCTGCAGGAGAAATCCAGAACCCTCGTCTCGCGATCCCACGCGTTGCCAAGATGACTTTTTGGCGCATTGTTGGTTTCTACGTGGTAGGTGTTCTGGCTGTGGGCATCATTTGCAACCCGCGGGATCCCCGTCTGATCTCTGCGATTGATTCTGGTGCCGCCGGATCTGCAGCCTCACCTTGGGTGATTGGCATCGAGAACCTTGGCATTACCGGTCTTCCAGACTTGATCAATCTGTTGATTTTGCTGTCTGGATGGTCGTGTGGAAACGCCTATCTCTACAGCTCCAGCCGAACCCTCTATTCCCTCGCACGCGATGGACAAGCACCCAAATTCCTCCTCAAATGCACTGCATCGGGCATTCCCATCTACTGTGTTCTCGTGGTATCGCTCCTCTCCTGCATTACCTTCCTCGTGGCAGATACCGCATCCACGACAGTCTTCTTCTGGTTCGTGGACCTGACGACCATCGCCTTCGTGCTCACCTATACCGGTATGGCATGCGTATTCCTCGCCTGGTATCGGGCAATGAAAGCACAAGGGATCGATCGCAAGCAGTTCGTTCCCTGGGCTGCGCCTTTCCAGCCCTATGCATCGGCTTTTGCTGTGGTACTTGGATGTCTTACGGCGTTGTTCAATGGGTTCTCCGTCTTCAAACCGTTTAGCGTGCAGGGCTTTGTGACTTCATACTTCGGGGTGGCCTTTTGGTTTGTGATGTTCGCTTTTTGGAAGTTGTATCATCGGACGACGTTTGTGGATCCGGCTGTTGCGGATTTGTATACTGGGAAAGCTGAGATTGACGAGGAGTGTAAGATCTGGGAAGATGGAGGTTGGGAGGAACGGCGCAAGGCGGAACTGGAGCAGATGAACTGGGCACGTCGGTTTTGGGAGAAAATGTGGTAGTCTCGCAATAGAGTACTATGTGATTCATAATATGATTCAACACATTATGAAAAAAAGATATATCAATGTCTGGTCTATGTCTAGTCCACCTGGGGCTAATGCCAACTGTTGTTGCAGTTTATATATTTCGCTTCAGGGTGTCCAGGTGGCACATGAGATTGGAATCCAAGAGCCAAAAGTGAAGCCCATTCTCTCACAGAAGCAATAACAAGGAAAAATATTATATTGTCATCCCGAGGTCCTTGGCAGTCGATCCAAGTTGCGGTGACTGTCAACGCGCAGATCGCCCCGCATCCCGACGCGCCCCATTTGAATACCGACTCGACCCAAGTAACCTTCAACTATACATCGACGTGGACTACTGACCAATAGCTGTGTCATAAACATACTTCTACTCACAAGCGGCAGTCACAGCCGCGACATGCCACTGACTTTCAGCGAGCCGCCAACACCGACTCTGAGTCGCCAAAACACGTCGCTTTACGGACTCCACCAGCGCCGTCATGCACATCCACATTTGTTATCATCGCGCCGGAAGCCAAGAAGGTAGTATAACTGCTAATATACATAAAAAACAAATGCTAAATCAGATAGATGGCCGTTGGTCTTCCGCTTCATCAAAGGCGCAATCCATGTCGAGATTCTGCTCCCTGTTTTCCTGCATGCTATCTTCACTGCATTCGTCGTATACCTCGACACACATGTTTTTGATTCTGTCGGGCTGCCTAGCAGTATTGTGAGTTTAAATTTTACATACCTCGCTTCCTTCTTCTAAACTTATCCCATCCAGATCCCCTCACTTTCCATCGTCGTGGGTCTCATACTCGTCTTCCGCAATCAAACCTCATACAATCGGTTCTGGGACGGACGTAACGCAATGAGCACGATGAATACATGCGTACGCAGTCTCGTCCGCACAATCACAACAAACAGCTACAGCGCAACGCGAGGTCCACCCACAGCAGCCGAGCGCGAGGACATCGAGCGCACAATCCGCATTCTCATGGCTATCCCGTACGCAGTCAAAAACCACCTGCGAGCAGAATGGGGCGCAGCGTGGGCGTTAGGAGACGTTCTTGGCCACGATGTGGACGAGCACGGTACATCTGCGTATAACGCCGACTATGCGGGTCTACTCCCGGCTGGACTTGAGGGACACGAAGATGAGGGACTGGGTTTACCGTTCCAACTGACCTTTTTCATAGACGGGTTTATTAAGCGGGGTGAGGAGCGTGGGTGGTTTCCTGCGCCTGGTGCGAGTCAGATGCAGGGACAGCTGAATATGCTTCTTGATGCTTATGGTCGGATGGAGACGATTAAGTTGACACCGATGCCGGTGGCTCATTTGTGAGTTTCTCTTTATTTTCTTTTCCACTGAGATAAGAAATGTTCTAAGTATTTTCTCTGTGTAGGATCCACCAGAAGCAAGTCCTAGCACTCTTTGGATGTGTGTTGCCTTTTGCCATGGTTGATGAGATGGGCTGGTGGGCTGTTCCCATTGTCAGCTTGGTGATTTTTACGCTTTATGGTATTGAAGGTATTGGATCTCAACTAGAGGATCCTTTTGGTTATGGTAGAAACGATATCAAGATGGATGCGCTGGTCGGTGACTCGAAGACGGAGATAGATGTCATATTGACCGAGTGGCGCAATCACTCCAAAGCAATGGAGGACACGGAATTTGTACGATCTTGTGATAGAGGTCATGGAGAAGAGTGCCGGGGAGTGAATCATGACACAGATGGGAATAGAAAGGTTGGCGAAGAGAAGTATATGCCTCCTGATTTGTTTTTGAGGTTGAGACCGAGGACTGCGAATTGAGAATTGCATATACTTTAACCATGACTATGTACACTCACAGGCAAATAAGTTCTTGTGCCTTCACAGATCTGGTAGATTGAGAAATGAGTCTTGACTCCGAAAGTGGTTTGATTGGCAAAGGGTATCTTAATAAAGGCTCAGAGCCGAAAGGCTAAGCGTGGGCAAACAAAAACCAAAATATTGTAGGCGCAACGAATGGGTAATCATATGGGCGGCTCCAGTTCCAAAACTCCATCCAGGATAGACTCCGGGGTGACGTCCGCAAGAACCTGAGAGATGGCCTCCAAATCGCTTCCATACTGCAAGCTTCGATCGTCATCTGGCGTTGCAACGATGATACGATGTCGGAATAACTTCCGGGCTGCTAGTGCAACGATTGACGGTGTAATGTAATCGATGCCATGGAGAGGCGCCAAAAGCCTGCAGAACTACATGAATGTTTGTTGCCACAAGGCGAGTGCAAAGGTAATGGGTTATACTTACTGTGTAAGACGTTTGAACTGAAAATTTGTCTTTGCTGTCACACCACCAGCAACAGCACGGCTGAGACGAAGAAAGACAACGATATCTTGAATGTATCGGACTACCTCGGCGTTCGTGGTGACTGAGTCACTTGCATCTCGAAGTTTATTCATGGCCTTCATATGGTCAATTAAAGAGTGGAACATGAATGAAATCTTGACTTCAGCTCATCACTTACTGTTTCGCTCACGGTGGCACGTTTTTGCTGAGGGATTTTGGGCTTGTGTATGACAGACGATGCCGACAATTGCCCATCAGAAAGCCATTCGCTATCCTCGAGATAGGTATAGCCATCGCTAGGATCATGGAAGTGCGAAATGAACAAATGGTCGTTCTAAGGGCTAGTCAGCCAGAGGAACATCCACAGCAAGACAAAAAAGTGCTTACAAGGTGTGTCTTCAAAGGTGGCTGGAATGGGTCGGGGTTGCCCACCAAAAGTGGCACGAAGAGAAAGTTAGTAGGTGCATTCAAAGTACCAGCTTCTGAAACTAATTTTCGAGTTCGCATCAACTAAAGGAATTAGCATCGTGAAAGTCCACACGAGATGACGCCTACCTGTAACATCTGTACTTGAACATATTCATTAACCAGATTGAAATTTTTGGCGATAATGATATTAACCACGTTGGTCTCATCAAGCTGAGTGCTTGGAATTGGCGATTTGCTGCGATCCCTTGCGTTCATATAGGATGACAGGTTGCTAGACTGCATGGGTCAGCTGGCATTCAATAGCGATGTCAAGCCTAGGATTTAAACTCACGGACTCTGCTTTTGATCGATGATAGACAGAGCGCGTCTGAGACTTTCGGGCGTCCGCTGTAAGGATCTCATAGTGAATATCCTCTATCGAAGTGGCCGAGCCGCAATCGAGGATTGCATAGGAAACCCCAAAAGTATTTGTACTGATCTGAATGTCTTATAAGTTCCAAATGTAATCACAGTTGACAACTCTCTGAATACCCACCAAAGCCAGTTCTTTGGCAAGATCGTCGACTGAGTTACCGATGGTCTCGATCAAGCCATGTTCACGGGCGACCAGACACAGGAAAAGTGCCAATTCAAGATCAGAGAGCTGGTGCGCGAGTACTTCGAGTTTCGATTCTTCCATTCCTAATCTCCATGGACCATGCAATTCTGTAAAGTGTGACTTGGAGAAGGAAATGGCAAGTGGAGAGGGATTGCGGCTTGAATGATGCCAGATTCATGCCTGATATTATAGGCATACACATCCAAATCAGGAATAGCGCACATCCCGGAGAAGCAGCGGCGGATGAAGGTCAACCGTCACCACAACATCGGGACTGCGCAGTGGACAGTCTTCGCTGTCTGCGACACTAATTGTCCTATAATGGCTCCAAATCCACTGGCCAACTGGGAAAAGGTGGGCGACAGCTTCTACCGCAAAATCTCCATTTATGACGCCATTTTCGATGAGGACGTCGAACTAGAGAACTACATTGTCGTCGGTGCGCCCTACGGAGGCGCGATCGGTACGTTTCAGAAAGAAGATAAAAATGATTATAGCTTCTGACAGGTTATTTAGCTCTCTACCGCGACGAAAGCAAACCGTTTCAGTTGCGGGATGTGCAGTCTTCCCGATCGAGCATTGACGTGTACTCATGTTCGGGCAAGCAAATTAATCGCATCAATGTTTGTCATGATGATCGTTCAGGCCAAATGCCATAGAAAAACTAACTCTCTTCAGTGGGAATCGGCTACGATCCGAGGTGTCGGCTGGTCCGACAAGGAGGAGCTCCTGGTTGTTGCCGAGGATGGCACCGTCCGCCGTTATTTTGGTCTCGATGGAGAGTTCACGTCATTCTCTTTAGGCAATGTATGGCACGCTTTATGTCCATACAACTAAAGTAAAAGGCTAACCATGCATAGGGCGCAGAAGAATATGGCGTGAGAGCCTGCCAATTTTGGGCATCAGGCTTAGTGGCACTACTGTCAAATAACCAGTTGATTGCCGTCTCTAAGTATGACGAGCCTCGACCCAAGCTACTTGCCTCTTGTCCCGAAGGAGAGGTTTCATCATGGTCATTAATTCCCCCAGCGCACACGTTATCGCGCTCCGTGGAGGTTCTACTTGCAGTTGACAAGACAATTTTCTTAGTCGATGCTACGGAGACTGAGGACAAGATCTTGCAAGATGGTCCATTCAAGCATGTTTCTGTGTCACCAACAGGACGTTTCGTTGCCATTTTCACTAGCGAGGGAAAACTTTGGGTTGTGAGCAATGACTTCCAGAGCAAACTCTGCGAGTATGATTCCAAATCCCGAGTACCGCCCAGCACAGTCAACTGGTGTGGTGATGATGCTGTTCTTCTCGCGTGGGAGGACGAGACTCACCTCGTCGGTCCAAATGGCGCTGCTTCCAAGTGAGTACTCATTGTCTCATCTGCTACTATCATTATTAATCATGAGCAGATACTATTATGATGGACGGGTACATGTTATCCCCGAATTCGACGGAGTGCGTCTCATTACGAATGATACCTGTGAATTCTTGCATAAGGTCAACGGTAAGACAATGAACATTCTGATCTACAACTATTGTTAATTCAAGTTAGACGTCACGGAGGACATATTCCGTATGGGGTCATCCTCTCCGGCCTCGGTTTTGCTTGATTCCGTCGAGCAACTCGAGAAAAAGTCGCCCAAGGCGGATGAAAACATACAACGAATCCGATCAAGCCTTCCTGCGGCCGTGGATGCATGTATTAAAGCAGCAGGTCATGAATTTGATGCATACTGGCAGAAACGACTATTAAAAGCTGCATCATTTGGTAAATCTGTTCTGGAGCTCTACAACAGCGATGAATTTGTCGAAATGACCGAGAAGTTGAGAGTCCTCACAGCCGCAAGGGACTATCAAGTTGGTTTGCCAATCTCATATGAGCAATATCTTCGTTTGACCCCTGAAGGGATTGTTGAGCGTTTGATTAACCGGCACGAATATCTCCTTGCGATCCGAGTTTCCGAATATCTCCAAATACCCGCAGATCGAATCTACGTCCACTGGGCAAGCCAGAAGGTCCGGGTGTCTACAGTGGACGATGAAGCTGTGTGCAAGCTTATCGTACAACGGCTTGATGGAAAGCCGGGTATCTCTTTCGAAGTAATCGCCCGAACGGCCTATGATGAAGGCCGCTCTTACTTGGCTACACAGCTGTTAAACCACGAGCCCCGAGCAGGGAAACAAGTTCCCCTGCTGTTGAACATGGAGGAGGACGAGCTCGCCCTGGACAAGGCAATCGAAAGTGGCGATGACGATCTAGTCAATTATGTCCTGCTACACTTGAAGAGCAAACTTCCACTGGCCAGCTTCTTCCGGATGATCAACACTCGGCCGATGGCAACGGCGTTGGTGGAGACGGCCGCGCGCGGCGAAGACAGCGAGTTGCTGAAGGATCTCTTCTATCAAGATGACCGTCCTATTGATGGATCGAATGTGCTTCTGTCTGAGGCTTTACGAGAAACAGATCCACAACGCAAGACGGAGAAGCTCCACTTAGCATCACGTCTGCTGTCAGACTCAAAAGACCCAACAGTAGTGCTGCAGCAGAAATTGATCTCCGAAGCATCTCAGCTTCTAAAGGCGCAAGAGGCGCTGGACAAAGACCTTGCCGATCATGAAGAGTATTTTGGACTCAGCTTGAATGAGACGATCTACAGACTTATTCGGGCTGGTTATGGGAAACGAGCATATAAGATGCAGAGCGAGTTCAAAATGCCCGAGAAAAGTTATTGGTGGTTAAGGCTTAGAGCATTGGTCGCCAAACGTGACTGGGGTGAGCTGGAGGAGATTGGCAAGATCAAGAAGTCCCCAATTGGATGGGAGGTAAGTTGATCCCTGACTGTTTGATGATAAGGCTCACACAAGGCACAGCCTTTCTATAACGAAATCCTTGGTGCCGGAAACACTAAGCTTGCCTCGGGATTCGTGCCAAAATGCACGAACCTCCCTGTCGCCGACCGGATTGAAATGTGGGTAAAGTGCGGAATGATTGTCAAGGCGGGAGAAGAGGCACAACGGGACAAGGATGTCAACACCCTCGAACGCCTTCGAAGCAAAGCCTCCGGCCCGGCGATCACTGAAATCGAACGCATGATCAACCAGCTGAGGCCAAGAAAATAAGATGCGAACGAATAAGTTCCCACCGAATGTGGGTTTCAGGTGATTTCGTCGTCTTCGTCCACTGGTGCCGGATCACTCATAGCAGGGCCGGGCGCCACGTTAGATGCAGAGGCAAAAGGATTTGGGGTAGATTCTGGTTGGGTAGTACTTTCGGCCATAGCATCGTCTCCATTGTCTTCAGAGTCTTCGTCTTCCTGAAGAGCGGTGAATTTCGATGAATTCTTGTTCATGTCTTCCCACTCGCCCTAAACAAGATTATTAGCTTGTGCATATATTGGATAAATGGGACCAAATTCTGCATCCATACCCGTCGAGCCTTGATGCTCTTTGCACGATCGAAACTCTTGTTCTTTTTAATTTCCAGCTGATCCAACACCGCTTCTGCCCTCTCCATACCCTTCTGCTGTCTCAATCGCTGTGCCCTTGATTGTCTCTTTTGCTTCTGCTTTTTCTGAACACCGGCATTGGCACGATCGGCGAGGATAGAGGGGCGCTGAGCGCTTGGAGATTCGGCCCGGGGCAAGGTAGCCAGGGACTTATCCATGTCCAAACTGGGCGAAGCTGCCCGACGGGCTGCGCGGGTATTAGGCGCCTTGGCTGGAAAATATTAATAAAGTATCATCTCATTCAGACGTTGCAACTCACGTTTACTCTTAGCCATGGTGGGATTTGTTTAGAGAAGATTGACTGTGGGGACAATGCTATCGATAAAAAAATTTTGCGGTCGGCGAGACGGACCAGACGTGCAACCCCAGCCAAGTGTATATCGTTGACCATTTCTGCCTTCCATCACTGCATTTCCTCCACTTCAAACGGCTCTGCCTCTCAGCACGTGCCTCTCCCCTGCTGCTGAGGCACATTTGATTCTTTTACCGCCATGCAAGCTCGCAGACAGGGAGCGGACATCTACTCAACTCACCCCATCCATTACACAAGCCCAAACAACCATGATGCGACAGGTCTTAGTGTCCTGCAAGACCGCCAAGCACTAGCTTTCTCAATCCTGATCCTCCTCTCTATCTACCTGCTGTGCGATCACCTTGGGTTCGCTCCATTCTCGCTCATCCACTCCGCCTGGAATTGCCTCGTCTACCTCACGCCGTCTCGCCTCGTCATCGCATTAGATTCACGCATGTCGCCTTCGGATTTCCAACCTTCGAGTCCCTCTCGATTAAGCTTCCAGACAAAAAGCGAGTCGATGCAGCGACTTCTTGGCCTAGACACCAACACTTTCCCCTTGTTTCCTCGTTCCAGATCTTTGTCAGGGCTCGGAAATGCTCTCCTGGGCAACAACAAGGATGCAGTACCACCGGGGCTTGGAAACTGGGATAATTCCTGCTACCAGAATAGCGTCATACAAGGACTTGCTTCTCTGAAGTCTCTTTCTTCGTTTTTGGACCAGAACGTCAAAACTTTGACAGACAAGGGATCTCTCTCGACACACGAGGCTCTCAAGGGTATTATCGATCATTTGAACAGCGCTTCAAATTATGGTCATAAGCTCTGGATTCCACCGGACCTGAAATCTATGAGTAGCTGGCAGCAACAAGATGCCCAGGAATACTTTTCCAAGCTGGTTGATCAAATCGACATCGAGATTCGACAGGCATCAAAAGGGCGAACCCGCAATATGGGACTCAAAATGGCTGGATTGGAAGAGAACATTCTCAGGGATCTTTGTCAGGATGAATCCACATCCGATGGGGATGTAAGGTCGTCAATTACTGAAAAGTCTCCGTTTTGCAATCCGCTGGAAGGGTTGCTTGCGCAGCGAGTTGGCTGTATGAATTGTGGATGGACGGAAGGGCTTTCTTTGATCCCCTTCAATTGTCTTACTGTGCCCCTTGGAGGGAAATTCGAGTACAGCGTGCGCGAATGCTTGGATCAGTACATGGCACTAGAGCCCATTGAAGGCGTGGAGTGTGCCAAATGTACTTTGCTCCGTGCGCATGACCAGCTCCAAAATCTACTTGGCAGCATTTCAGATGATGAAGGTCAATCGGACAAATCAACATCGCCAGGTCTGTCGGATGCCGTTCGGAATTCCGCCCAGGCTCGACTGGAGGCTGTCAAGTCTGCACTCGAGGAAAATGACTTTTCCGAAAAGACACTAGCAAACAAGTGCCATATCCCCTCGAAGAATCGAGTGTCGACAACCAAGTCTCGCCAGGCTGTGATTGCACGAGCCCCTCAATGTCTCGCCATTCATATCAATCGGAGTCTTTTCGATGAAGTGACTTACATGCTGAAGAAGAATCATGCAGCTGTTAGCTTTCCGAAGAGTATTGATCTGAACGACTGGTGTCTCGGCACTCGGGTCGCGCAAGATTCTGGGGATACAATCGAGAACTGGATGACGAACCCTGCCGATTCCATGCTTCCACGGCCAGCTCAAACTTTAAATGTTCCTGGAAGAAGATACGAACTTCGAGCTATCATCACTCACTACGGCCGGCACGAGAATGGGCACTACATTTGCTATCGCAAGTATCCGACGGTTGTATTTCCGGCGCCTGTCCCGGATGAGGTCTTGCAGGCTGAAGGGGACAAGGAGAAGGCCGAACGGTGGTATCGACTGAGTGATGAGGATGTGCAAATGGTCAGTGAAGCCCATGTGATGTCACAGGGCGGGGTTTTCATGCTGTTCTACGAAGCTATCGATGATTATTC
Organism: Penicillium sp. PG113-03A; assembly: GCA_037042135.1. NCBI lineage: Eukaryota > Fungi > Ascomycota > Eurotiomycetes > Eurotiales > Aspergillaceae > Penicillium > Penicillium sp. PG113-03A. The sequence goes on along the minus strand of JAXQJW010000132.1, from coordinate 116,962 downwards.
GTCGGTGCCCGTGGATGAGCCCATCTTGCCTGAGGCGGCAGAGAAAATGTCCAATCTTACGGCATCTGAAGACATGTCAGTCACGTCGACTATCACCGACGTCGAGTCCAATACTTCTCGGGCGACCAGTGTCTCAGAACCGGACCACGCTTCAGTTGTCGCAAATGACATAAAGCCTGCTGCTCCGCCACTCAGAACTTCCAGCTCGGCTGAGATCGGTCCCCAGCATTCTGCAGATGATCTTGCCTCCCCGACTATCGTCACTGCGCAATGACCCAGCCGTGTCGATTTTTCATGTACATTTTTCATTATTGATTAGCGAAGTGGCACTGTCCAACCGGCTACTGCAGCTGCATGTTGATGATACCCGGACACACATTCGACAGGGGCGTTCATGGTGGAATCTGGTTTTAGAATGTGTTTCTCACGGTTGTACTTTTATCATAGCGAACAAAAACTTCATTTTTGACTCTCCATCTACTTCACTCCTGCTTCGCATCCATCGCTCGCTACAACCTTCTTCATTTCTCACTCACGCCATCTTAACTGACTTTAGCACCCGGCACCTCGAGGTATTTTTCGGCCAACGAATAGTTCCGATCTGCGTTTTTGACCTACAATTGAAACATCCATCTCATCTGTCCAAGGTACGTTATTGAGACCCTAAACCTCTCACCAACCTCACACTTTCTACTCATTCAAATACTCCGGCACGAGACACATTTCCGCTATCCGCACCTCTACGTACTATATTAAAACCCTTATTGCCACAACGTATATTGACCGTTTTATCCTCTATCTTGTCTCTTTCTTATTACGAACATCCATATTGTCCACTGCTTAACATATTCCTATCATTACTCGTTACTCCTCGCGCATCGACCACTGCCTTTTCAGCAAGTGCGGCGGTTGGTCCTACTTCAGAGTTTCTTATACTATCCATCATTGCGCTTTCCCCGTCGACTGAATATCACAATTTGATTTACTGGCTGTCTGGTATGGTGTGCCCTTTTTCCTTTTTCCTTTCCGATTTGTCTCGACTATTCTTGCCCACTCTTCTACTGTCCAACTCTTGCTATATTGATTTTGTTAATACATTACAGGCCATTCTTTCTTTCTCTACTCGAAATACCATCAACCCTCGGTTTCCTTTTAGTCTTTTGGGAACTTGAAACTCGAGAATAGGGCAAGTCCTCTCGTTGAAAATTCCCACGGCATCCGCTGACGAGCTTAGCCGAGGGAAAGTACTAACCCAGATTGTCACCTGGTTGCAATCCCACTCCTTTCGATTCGGCAATGGATTCGCTTTCTGCACCTGATGCTTTGTCTCAAGAACTCAACGGCAATGAGAGAATTGAAGGCCGAGCAGGTGACTGCTCAAAAAACCCGATGGACATCTTGGAAGACAACTGCCAATCTATTCCCAGTGATCCCTCTCAACATCTCTTCGTTTCAACGGATTCCGAGGATTTCCAATCATTGCGGAAAGTAATGGAGTTTACTTATGGACAAAATGACGCTGAGACCTTGCGTGAGCATCCCGCTTCAGCTCCAGAGGACCAGGAAATCCAGCCACCAGTTGATACCCATGAGATGACTCCTTCAATCGACCCCGAGTGGCCAGATGAAATAGACTCAGACGGCGAAAGAAAGTATGTACCCATTTACGTCTAATGATTTCGCTAGTGCTTCTAACTTGGTAGATTCATCGAGGCTCAGGCTCATTTCAAAAGCCTGAAGGCTCCTTCGATGGAGGATCGGGTGGAGTTCGAGATTGCGAAGAGGAATGAACATTTTCGCCAGAAGAGAAATGAAAACCGGGATTCTCCCTCTTCTTCCGGAGAACGTGATGAGAATATTCCTACAGGCGTGGGAAGTCTGCCCGAATCTTCTTCGGCGGCCCCCGAAGGTGCTACGAATCCAGGAATCGAAGATGAGCAATCCGGCAACAAAGGAAAGAGCCAGCTTTCAAAGGCTAACACATCATCGAAGGCAATATCCAAGCCGAAATTAGCTCGAAAGAGGAGCATCATGATCACGGATAAGGAGAAGAAGAAAGCCATGGAAGTCGGACTGACTTCGATGATCGGTGTTAACGAATTGACCCATGAGATTTATCTGCGTGGGACATCCTCAGGCAATGCAGCAGCCAGCCTCGCGCAGAACTACCGTCTCGAAAGATATGGGAGAACAAAAACAAAATTCACCGACGAGGACCTGATCAAAATCTTCGACGGTAGAAATTTATCCTCGGCCCAGATCAGTGCTTCATTGCCCGGCATGCATACCTCAAAGCAAGTCAACAAGCAAAAGGCATTGGCAGAGCTTGTTGCAGGTATACCAGTAGCCGAAATGAGTGCCGCAAGATCAGACAAACAAGAAGTCTTGGAGGCGACAAGATCATTCAGTCACAAACCCAAGCATGTGAATGGCCAATGGGCATTCAAAGGATTGAAAACACATTTGAAGTTCCACCAGGTATGCAAAACTCGTTGCCAATAATTCGAGGTTCAGGATTAAAGATTAATAGATCCTAGCTGTGGGTTGGATGGTAAGTGCAATTGTATCCTGTGTCTCGAAATGATGAATCTCTTATCTTTGGTGATTTAGCATCGACGTGAATCTTCTACTTCTCCTTGCGGAGGTCTACTCTGCGACACTATGGGCTTCGGCAAGACCCTTACCTCGCTTGCCTGTATCATAGATGGAAGACCCAAAGATCAAAGCCTTGGAAAGGTCCAAACTTTGATTGTTGTTCCGTCAAGTCTCATAAGTCATTGGTGAGGCGCTAACTAGGTACTTCTATCATTGGTCTTTTTTAAACTAATTCCATGTAGGAAACAACAAATTCAAGAACACTGCGATCATACAATTTTTGGTCGATTATACCAATATCACCGGAAAATTGGTCTGGAAGACCGATTTCTTGTGAACAATATCGAAGGATGTGATGTGATGTATGAAAAGTTTTAGATTCGAACAGTTTTTCTTGATCAATTAACTCATACTTCTAGACTCACAACCTACGATGAAGTTCGAAATTCCTACCCAGTCTCAAAGCCCCCAAAGGATATGAAGTCGGCATTGGAGATTACCGAGTGGTGGCTCAAATATTATGATATGAAAGTTGGAATACTTCATAAAATTAGGTGGCATCGAATATTTTTGGACGGCAAGAATCTTTCAATTTCTCAATGTCTGTGAGCAATTAACTGACAATATTCACAGAAGGACACGAGATCCGGAATCCTCAAACTCAAACTTCTATAGCCGTTCGAGCACTGACAGGGGAAATCAAATGGCTTCTAAGCGGCACGCCTTTGCATAAGTAATATGACTGTTTGGCAAGTGTGGAGATTCCGCTGATTATTTCTCTAGCTGGGTTGAGGAGCTCTATCCATACTTTCACTTTCTGGAAGTGCCTAGAAGCTTTTCTTTTCAAGCATTCCAGAAACAGTTCTGCGACGTAAGTTGTTGCTGCATGAGCTTTCTCGAAATCGAACGTCCTCCTTTGAGCTGCTTAATAGCTCTATTGATCGGATTTTTGTCAATTGAGTTGTGGCTAAGTTTTTTGACTCCAGGGCAGGCAAAGCTCCCGAGAACGCCTGATAAATACTTTGCGATCGATCCTTCATCGCAAGACTCATGAGAGCAGGTTGTTCAATGCCCCGATAATTAAATTGCCCAATGTTATGGAGAAGAAAGTTATGGTCAAGTTCTGCGAAGTTGAAAGGCTTTTCTACCACAAGATTGGGTATTACTTTATTGAAAACATCAATGGTGAGTGAGGACAGGATACTCAGAGTTTAGTACTAACTTAGTTCAGAACTTTCGAGTTCAAATGATGCCAAAACACAAAAGGCTTGCATATTGGTCATGTTTTTAAAGATGCGCATGCTGGCTAGCCATCTGTTGACGGCCCAAGACATGATCCAATATATGCTCGACCACGATCAAAATCTTCTAGCAGACTTGAACCATTTGATTGAGAAAGAGGATATCGATAATCATTCCCTTCAAATCATCCGAATGCTTCTTTCTGCTAGGGACAAAAATTCTCCGCAGGATCAAACACTCGAAGCGAAAGAAGTCACGAACCAGAGACCTTCGGGTGACCTTTCGCGACTCATCAGGGACTTCCGAGAGATGCTAGTCAATGCTCGAGATGAGGAATATTATGACAGATACAAATGCCCCGACTGTACCTGCGAGCCACTTCCAGCAATCATTACATCATGCAAGCATCTTTATTGCGAAGAGTGCTACTTCGCACTTCCTGACGAGCATGGAAACACAGAGACTACGAAGCCTCGAGTGTGTTCCAGCTGCTATGTGAAGATCGAGGATGCCGCATTTTGGAGCTCCTTTGATAAAATCACTCATTTCAAGGGACTTGGACATTCATTTATGAATTCGTCAAAAAAAAGGACCAGGCAGTCAAAAGCCAAGGAGATTTCCGAGACCTCGATAAAAGCTTTCAAAGCGTCGAAGACCCATGGCATTTTCCACTCACCCTGCACTGGTTCGGCTAATCACGATGAGGACGATACTTCCGATGGCAACGAGGAGCGCATCAAGGATTGGATCCCAACTATTGGATCCCGGATGCCTGGGGCAAAACTAACCAAGGTCCGTTCTATAGTCAGGGAGTGGATCGAAAAGGATGCACAGGTCAAAATCATCATATTTACTCTGTTTCACGACACCATCAAATTGCTTCAATTAATGTCCAATGTGGAAGGATGGCCAAGCAAGAAGGTATAGTCCCTCTGAGGCTCTAAGCTGATGGCTGGAGGTTTTGACTTCATGCAGCTCTGTGGCACTATGACTGTAACTTCTCGGGATGAGAGTATCTCCGAATTTCGAAACAATCCCGATGTCAAGATCCTGATTGCAACATACAAAACAGGCGGCATAGGGCTTGACTTCCCTCAGGCAAACAAATGCATTTTGCTGGATCTCTGGTGGAACGAGGCATTGGAAGAGCAGGTAAGCTGAGTATATCCGACGACCCATTGTGCGCTTATTGCTCGACAATCTATTGGCGATTAACCTCCCCATATCATAAATTAATAAGATTTATATGGACTAAGTGACTGTTTTTAGGCTTATGGTCGTCTTCTCCGAATGAACCAGAAAAGAGAAGTGGAGTGCATCAAGATCATCGCGGGGGGATCCTTTGATGAAGAGATGATCAAGCTCCAGGAAACCAAAGCAGAGGAGATTAGTCAAGTTCTCAGCTTGAAAAAGTTGAATCATCGCGCTACCATAAAACAGCTTCTGAGCTGGTTTGGTGATGTCACAGACGTCAAAGGAGGCGGTTTCAAGGTCGGTTCTCCTCCGAATCGTCCAAAAAAACCAAGAATCAAAGCCTCAGGCTTTAAGAGTGGCCGAGAAACGTCATGAGCATTTTATTCATGGCTGATAGAATGGATGGACATGGAAAATTGCAGTACTTGGACTGAGACGAGAGGCGGAAGTTGAACGAATACACATGCTCTTGCTTTGCTCTTTTTCAATGGCTTGCATTTCTCATTGCTATTCATGCATACTGCACTCATTCTGATTTAGCTAGGAAGTTTTCAAATGCTTTGGGAAAAGGGTTGAACACGCACAGCTCCAGCATGCATTTCTTTGAATATTTGCCCTTGCAATTAGCCTATGCATACAATTCTTGATGCATCGCATGGAATTTCTCTAGAATTAGGCCTTTACAGCTTGTTTCTTGACATTTAATCATAAGGGATCTGAGTTGATGAATGCTGGATTCTAGAAGAAACTCGAGCCCCACAACGGTCTGATCCAAGCGCTGATTGGCTATCCCAAAAACTACGATAACTTTAATTTGCCCACGATAAGCTTTGACAACCACCAAAAATCAACTACAACTCCTAAAGAATCAACAACATCAAAACGATGATTAAGATTTTCATTCATGGACTCAAACTAAAAAAGCAAAGCTCCCCAGAAATTAGGTTGAGTCCTGAAAATCATGAGAAAACATGAAAAAAGAAAAGCAAATCAGAGCAAACACCACCAGACAACGCCAAACCACCTATCCACAAACGCCATTCCTTGTTTGCTCACGCCGACTCATCAGAGTCATCATCATTAAAGGAGCGACCACGAGCAATACGAAGCTGGAAGCGTCGAGTGTATCGGCGATCGTTCTCCTGGTCCTCGTCACTGTAAACAGCGTCGCTGTAGTCGTCGTCCTCATCTTCATCATCGTTGTCATTATCATTAGCACGCCGAACAGAGAAGTGATCATTGCGGCGTCCGTGCTGGCGACCAAATAGACCCGTCAGATCCCGTGGCTCTTCCGATGTCTCGCGGACTATGGTGCGGGTCCAGAAATCAGTGTCGCGGTCCTCGGCTTCACCCAGGACGAATGGCATCTGAGGGCGTGCAGTGATGTTGGTCATGGTAGGACCAGGAATGAGGGTGACGGCACCGGGGATGATTCTCGTGTTGCCGCGAGGAGAGCGGGCAGGAATGGCAGGGCCGAATTGCAAAGGCGATCCGAAGACATCACGCTCGCCCGTCTGAGCTCGGGTCAGTTCAGCTTCGAGCTCCATAGGATCTGGCTCCTGAATCGGACGATTGCGGCTGAACATTGGATTGATGTTTTCTTTGTCCTCGTCCGCGTCAGAGTAAGGCTCAGGAGTGGCCGCGTATGGAGTTGGCTGGTCCTCAGGATCCTCCCAGATGACGAAGTCTTGGTCGGAGGACACCTCGCCTTCCCAAGTGTCATGCGCGGCTTGGGGCGATGGAGTTGGGGCACTTAGGAAGGCCTCGTCATCATCCTCGTCGATTAGACGGCCCCGCTCATCAAACACCATCCGCCGCCGACGGACGTTTGCCACCGGAGTGACAGGAGCTGACTGGTCTAGATGGAAGCATGGTCAGTCTCAATTCATCAACAGCTGTGTGAATTCTATCAATTCCCGTGTGAGAGGATCATCTACTTACTATCAGCCTCGTCGGGGCGCTCGATTGGTGATGATGGGTGCGGCATTGGGGCGACGGGGCTCGGAGTTGCCAACGTCAGGCGGATGCGAGGACGTAAAACCAAGATTTGTCGTGGGGGATGCGACTCATCTTGGTTAGATCCGTCCTCTCCCCTCGCTGACTCGTCCGCTGAGTCGTCGGAGGGGTTGGCCTGACGCGGAGGAGCCATCGTGGGTGATGGGGAGGATACGAAGGGAAGCGTATTTGGGACGAAATGAGATGAAAACCTCACTTCACTTCCCTCTTTGGAAGCCACTAGCCAAACATGGCGTATTGACGCTAATTCTAGTGAACGCACGTTCAGATTGAACTCTAAAGTGAATGGAAATGTTCTCAGTTGTGAGATATCTCTATACAATACGTCCTATCTTCTATTCAGATAAGATTTAAATCAATAGCTATTAAAGCCTTGTATGAATTCTGAAATCAAGCTTTAGGTTATACGTCTAATAGAGGCAAAGCTATAGCATGAGAGTCCATCAAATGATGGAATATCACCGACTAGAAAGAGCATCGAGATAGATTCTACTAGACCTATCACCAAAAGATTAAGATAGAACAAGACAAGCTATACACTATTAAGTTCACAGATCAGTAAAGCAGTAATTGGGACGAGAAAAGGCTCTACTATGGGACTAATAGATCTGCAACGCTAAGATCAATATGGAGTCCAGACCCTCTGACTTCCTATGACCTGATGCTCAGTCTCAAAAATGGACCCTTATTCCGTCTAATACTTTCTCATAAAGAACCCATGGTCGATGAGCAACAAGTACAAGACTAAATTCTACATGGCAGAGACTCAAATTGACCAGGGAATATGAACTGTATTTTCCAGTCATCATGCACATAAAAGCTATCGATGAGATGAGATGATAACAATCCACCAAGGATCAGACGAGCAATCAGATCCCCCTGTTTTTATGATATGTTCAGTCAGAACCAGCACTAGATATACAACAACGCAGCAGCCATCGAGATTCAAAGACACCATGAAGTAAAAAGCCCTTGCTAAGAATAAGACCTAAAAAAAAGCCCAGGGCAAGCCAGAGCCAGAACAGCCAAGGCTGAGAGAATTCATGAAAAGAAACATGAGACATAGGTACCATAGTACCGGAAAGGGGCATCAGCAAATACAGCATAAAAAAAAGAAAAGGAAACCAGAAAGAAAAGGAAAAACATGGTGTTTGTCTCGAAAGGATGCAACGTCGTCGTGTAACCAGGCCGGGTGAAAATCCAGGCGACAACCTCGCGCCGCATATTCTCTCTACCAGATTGTGCCCACATAGTCATAAATGGCGCGGGAGGGAGATCAATGATGGTCAGATAGAATAAGACGTCAAGGTATGTATCACCATTTCTTTCGTTTTACCTGAAATGACCGGGACCAACCATGCCACCTCGGACATCGCTGCCGCCATGAGACTGGCCGAACATCTCCAGCAGATGTCTTGATGAGGGAGGTGGTCCTTGTTGACCTGGATTGCCAGGTCCAAAAGGTCCTTGGCCACCGGGGCCAAGCCCAATCATAGCTTCCGGATTGGGAGGCAGAGGGGGGAAGCCCGGCGGAGGGCCGTTCATGTAGCCCGGGGGTGGCATCATACCCGGGGGAGGGCCTCGCGGGAATGCCTGTCGCTCGTTGAGTGGAGGTGCATTGCCTGGCATTGGCATGATTCCTGGAGGGAAATTCGGGTTCATGCCACGATTGGGTGTGGGTATTCCCGGCGGGGGTCCCATAGGACTCGGCCCACTACCTTGCTGCGGAGGTGGCTGGCCCGTCCAGCCAGGGGGAGGCATATGCTCTAGACCTGGAGGTCGCTGAAGGGGCATGGGAGGTTGATTTGGACGAGAGCCACCCGGGGTGATAGGGCCCTGATTGCCTTGGGGGAAAGGCATATCTTCAAAGTACCCCATGGGCGGGGGTCCATTGGCAGTCCGTCGGCGCAGCTGATCGCTATCTGGCCTTTGCATGTTGGCGATAGCCGGATCATCCAGAAAATTGGGTGCTTTCTGTCCCGATAGGCCGGGAGGGGGGCGTGGCAAGATTTCCGGCATCAGACCCGGGGGAGGAGGAACACCTGTGTGATGAGCCTGCTGAGGTTGATTCCCCGCCGATGCAGTCCCAATCCGGGCTTGCTGCATCATCATTCGAAGGAGATCTGGTTCGCCAGGCTCACGAGCCTCGCGTGGTTGGGGATCTTTGATCGCGAAACGGGCAAGTGGGTTTTCCTGAGTAGGGCTTGCGTATTCCGGTCGAGAATAGACAGGAGATGACACACTGGTGGCAACCCGCGGTTGCTCTGCATGCATTATTGAAGATGATCGTGATTGCTGTGACGGGTCCATCTGGTTGGGAGTGCTACTATGAGATCGTCCACTGTTACTGCCGCCACCACCACTACCCAACATCTGGAGGATCCGCTGGAAGCCTTCTTGGTCGGCGCTGTGATGCGAGTTCGCGAAATTTCCAGGTAAGTTCTCAACGGCCGGCTTGAAAGCAGGCTGGGGTTCAGGGCCTTTGGCAGGGCTGTCCGGTGGAGGACTGAACAGTCCAGCAAAGCGAGATGATTTTCCTGGCTTCCCACTCGGCGTATCTTTCTTCATCCCCAAGTCGATGGGAGCCTGTGTGCTAATTTCTTGGGCAGCAGGCTTTGTGTCACCAAGCATACCAAAGAACCGCTCCATTGAATTGTCTGGCGTAAATGGTTTGCCCGAGTGGCTAAATATTTCTCCATCGGTAGGGCGAGTCTCTGGTTGCGGTACAGCAATATTCGATTCGTTTTCCTTCTTCTCTTCGTGAGTCGGGCCTTGCTGGGCAGCGCCAGTGCCGGCCTTCATCCGCTCTTTCCAGCGCTGGAAGTCTTCCTGCGTGTGTGCTCGTCGTGGCTCATCTCGGTCATTGCTGTCGAGCCATTCCGGCTCCTGCTCAAGTTTCGTACCGCGAGTCCAGTCGCGGTCCGCGCCATGTCGGTCACGACGCCATTCTCGATTTCGCGGGGCTGATTTATCATCGTCGCCATCGGCGACATCATGGTTGTTCTCATCACGGAACCAGCTCGCTTCAAATTTGCCTCGTCCCGGCGGGCCATCCTTTCTCGTAATAAATCGACCGTCCTTATCTCGGGGGCCTCGTTCGTGATTGGAATCTCGAGGGTTCTCGCGACTTTCCCATCGATCAAACTCGCCATTGCGTCGGGGCTTGCGTTCGGGGTCATCGGAGCCAAAGGTGCGACGGGGTCGTCCAGCATTCCAGTCTTCCCTTTCCCCACGTCGACCATTCGGGCCCCCAGGTTTTCCATCGCGTCGGTCGATATCCCTGTCGAGGGCATCTCGATCTTTGAAAAACTTATCTCGGAAGTTGAATCGGTCGTTCTTCTCGTCTGAGTCGCCTGTTCGTCCTGGTCGCTCGGTCAAATCAAATGACCCTTTTCCACCAATTCGAGAGGATGCGAAGGCAGTTTTTGGCGGGCCTAGAACAATCTCCTCTGCGCGAGTTCAAGACTGAGTCAGCTAATGGTTCAGGGTTGATACCAAAAATCCTTGAGGGGAGCGATAAGAATACCTGAATTGGAGCCCCGTGCAATATGACGAGCTTCAAAAAAGCTCCCTCTTCGGTTGGAAGTTGATTCGGATGGGTTATTGGGGTCACGAGGGTTTTGCTGTTTGCGCTGAGTAGTTGGGTCAGGTTGAGGCCTGTAGGATCAAAGATGTGGTCAGTTTCGACGCCAAGGTGGGGAAAGAAATCTTGAGGAGAGAATGCAAAGACATACATCCATTCTTCAATGGGAGGCAGGCCAGGAGGTTTAGTGACGAGAGGCGATGAGCGCAGCCAGAGCAGCTCATCGATCTCGTACCGTCGTGCCATGACGGCCCTGTGTAGAGTGTGCGATCGTAATCCACGGAAGTTATGAGACTTGCATTGGTTGACGGGTTGGGGAATCAGATCCAAGTGATGGCAATGATTGGAAAGGTAGTAGGAATCAGGTCAAGGGGAAGGGATGTTCAAGGGAGGGGAGGAGTTTCGGGAAAAAGAAAGTCACTGAGGAGAAGCAGTCAGCCACTTGTGGCAATAAGAGCGGAGTTCGGGTCGGTGAGAATCTGTGGCTGCGATGCGTCTGGACTTGGAAAATCTTATGGATCTGCACCCAAGGAAAATCAGTGGTAATAACAATTTCTATATAAATTCCAGGCAGGTCTAGTTATATAGGGCCAAGATCTAGTCGCTATAGGTTCATTTCCTTGGTGGAGTTAGATAAAATGCCTATGGTGCAGTAGTGTGCTATAAAAGTTTGCGTTGAGCAGCAGATATATTCACAAGAAATGAGCTTGTCATGCTCGTCAATTCAAGAAGATTGCGCAACTTCCACTGCCACTTGCTCTTATTTCAACATATACTCCGGTCATATGTCTTTGATCATCTACAATGATTCAGTGACTAGGTTTTCATAGGGAATACACTATCTATACTCCAAATACGCTCCTGAGTCATTTCAAATCTCTTCTATTGCTTTCTTCTCAATTCAAATATTAGATGTATCATTACCAATATTATAGGTATAGAAGAAAATCCATACAACAACGAATCAAAACTATAATTCACTATAGTTATAGCATAGCCTTGCCTTCTTCCACCCACCCTAAGTATCATCATGTATCAAACGGACCAAGCGAGTATATCGCCATTCAAGCAACTGCTTCACAGCATTATAAAGATCACCGGTGGTAAGGTTACGCGATTCTTTCGGACTGACGATCTTCTCCTGCGTTTCAGAATCAAGTCCAATCAATGCAATTCTCGCCCCAGGATGGATGTTGTCGAGTGTGTCCGTCAGTAAAACGGATATATATTCCCGTACAAATCTCATGAGATCACGCTGTTTTGGAATCGAGCAATTCACGTATTGTTGCCAGATTTCTGCGGCCGAGGCCGCGGTGAAGCCGATGTATTCAAGGGCCTCGACGCTTGCTTCATCCAGTGGAATAGGCTTTTTTCTGATAAGTTGAATGGAAGAAATCGTCGGGTCTGGTGGCTCCGAACAAGGAACAACAAATGCGAAGGACGGATAGGGTTCGAAGAACAACATGGTGATATTCAGAGTACTTATGACTTGACGGTAAGGATTGTCTGAAGAGCAACAAATTAGATACATTTGCTTCGAAATAAATGATGCCAAGGTTGTAGCGGATCCATGGTTGTAGGGAAGCCGCTTCCCGAACTGGACAGAACTAGTCTAGTTACAGAACCGTCAATGACAAAAGAAGACTGGTTTGTTATTTAGCTAAACTCTCTTCGAGGAAATCATAGTACACGGAATTTCACGCCCGACCAATCTCTTCGAGAGCCTGCTCGACAGAGCCAGCGCTCCAGACATTGACCCGCTCTCGGTCAGATGTTTGGTAGATCATCTGCGCAAGAGCTGCGAGCGTAGGAGCCTCCTTTGCATCTGCCTCTGAAATCCGAACCTGAATCCAGCTGATGATAGCAGCCCGTGTAATGAGGGTCGTACTACCACCCACTTGCGCCGCGCGATAAATGATGTGCAGTATCGTCTGCCGTGCCGATGCACTGAGGCTTGGAGATTGATAAAGGGAAAGTGTTCTCTCAAAGACATTAGTGCGCCGGTAGACTTCCATGTCCTAATTTGATCGATTAGCATACTGAGCCTATGAGGGCGGCGGCAGATAGGTATACTAACAGCTTTGCTGCGGAGTCCTTTCACGAACAATCCCAGGAGCCAATCATGTTCTTCAAAATACCCATCGTCCAATTCCGGTTCATGGAGGAAGATCTTGTCAATCCAATAGGACGGGATCTTCTCCAATTCCCAGGACGGTGCCTTTTGTAGGAACTTATTGACCTTGCCATACATCTTATGCAGTGGGCTGGTGAGGACCGACAAACATTCTGATGCACATTCCCCAATAATCCAGGGGATTGGCTGGTCGAGGCCAATGCTGTTGACGGTTTCCAACAGTTCACCCGAAAGAAGGTAGACTGAGCGCCATTCGCTATATTTGGATTCCTGGGCTTGTCAGTCTTGCTTCGTACATAGGAAAGCACAACAAGGTGTAAAAAAGTGGCTCACCTTGAGTTTGGCCATAAACCGCGAAATGTTAGAGAATGCCTGCCTGCGCACTTCCTCGTGTTCAGAACATAAACAAAGCATTAGCTCCGCAACACGACCCTGCTCTACAGCCGTGTCTACATCTTCCCTGTCCCACTTGTGTAATGCATTGTGGGTTGTTCCCTCGGTAGGAAGAGGCCCAAAGACTTCCTCAAGGTCGACCATGGATGCTTTGTTAGGCGAGGTCTGCGGCTTTGGATCAGAGTCGATGTCCATTTGATCATCGTCATCCGCATGATCCGTCTCCTTGAGGCATTTCTTGAAAAGCGAACAAGTTTTCTTGGTCTGTGTAGCTTCAACAAGCGCGTCTCGAGCGGCCTTCAGGACCTTCTTGTCCTCGCCAGCTGACTTCAAATGTCCAAAGAGCCGAGAAATCCAGGTTGCCACAGCCATTTCATTGATTGAATCGCCAGTCTTGACAACAAAAGGCCATTGCTCGACTATAGCGGCAACAATAGGGCTTGCCTTGCCAGTTTCATCGCTGGAAAGAGATTCAACCAAGTCGAGATAGTGGACAGGCTTCTTCGCAACCCGTGACACACAATTGTCAAAAAATACCAATTGCTTGGACAGTGATTCGGACTCTGAATCTTCCAGGCTGGAGAGGAGAGCATTAAATGATAAAGGAGCATTTTGGAGCACGGAATTTTCCGCTAGAACGGTTCTCAAGAGGACAGAGATACGCCGTGAAGATTCCTTGTCTGACGTCTGGATCAGAACCTTCAGGATCGACGTGAAGGGAGAATATTGCATAGAAGCTAAGAAGTTGTTAAATTTGAGTATACAGCCAAAGGGCATTTTTCGCTTACCTGGCTGCTGCCACCAACGAAGCGAAGCAGATTGTTGCGCAATTTGGAGCACGCTTTGAAGTTGACTCAAGAGTAATTCCGAGTCTTCCGCACTGAGATCCGGTTCTTCCAATCGCTTCAAAACATCCACAAGCACCAACGAAACGTCAAAGTTCTCCTCCAAAGCAATGTCAGGCATCATTTCGTAGAAGCAGTTCAAGAGCTCTGCAACAGCTTCCTGTTGTTGCAGGTCCTCTTTGGCAGTGCGCCGAAACAGTACAATGACATCCTTCACGGCAGGGCATCGACGAGAAAATTCAGCCAGTAGCTTAGACGAGGCCTGGCTCCAGAACAATTGCGCGCGACCATGATCAGCGCGGAAAATCCTCAGAACAGCCCGTAGCTTGTTGAATGCGACTGTTAGAATCCGAACGGCAAACAGAGTGACAATTTCTGCATTCTGGTTCAGACAACGAGTCATAACCTTCTGGCTAAGAGGCCGAGGTAAAATGTTCTCAATGACAACCGAAATTGGAGGCGGAAGAATAGGTTGCTTCTCTTTCCAGCCACAGTTGGTTGGGACAGGCAACTGAACCGTTGAAAAGAGCAAGGCTGACTCTGCCATCCACGAGGGTGTTGCTTTAGGGTCTGCCGTGAACATCGTTTTTCTGGCGAAAAAGTCGGCGATTAACTCCGGTGCAACTTTGAAGACAGTGACCAGCAACTCAATCTGAAGACTATCTACATCGGGCCGGAGACATTGGATAAGATATGAGAGTGTGCCATTTCGGACCGGGACGGAATCACGATACTTGTCGACATAAATCGGCGAGTCGAGTCCCAGCTCAATGCATGTATCATCCTCGACATGGAGGGTATCTGGATCGGTCCCAATCGGATACCAGCCTGTCTCTGGTAAAAGCACACCAAGACTAGCGGTTTGGCATATGTTCATCAAGACTCGATGGATTTCATCGGCAACAGAAATACCCTCGGTGATGGGTTCTTCGGAATCCCGATCATAACCGTAGAGAGTCACAAGCTTCTCTAGGTTGTACCGGTTGAAGAATTTGCTTTTTGACTTGCGCGGCAAGGAGGCGTCCTGCAGAATATCTCTCTCAATCGTCTTGATAACATCCAACACAACATCACGAGAATCTCTTCGGATATGCTCAAGGAATGGTCGAGTAAGCTTATGCTGTTCGACAAGGTCACTTTTCTCCAGCGTGTGTTGCACTCTCATGTTAGCGAGAACAAAGCGCTGAGCATTCCGTCGAAGAGTAGACTTCTGTGACTCGTCTTCATTCTCCACTTGGGTTTTACTGGGTGTTAAAAACACCTCGAGGCGCTTGAAAGTGATGTAGCGGCGCAAGTACACCTGGCGCGCCACAGCCCCACCATCAAAAGTGACGATCTCTGTCAACAGGCGCAGACATGGTGAGATAAGATGTTCCTTTGCTTTGAGGGCGGTCATCCCTCGATTGAATAGTCTCAACTGATCTTTTTGCAGCAGATGTTTGCACAGTCCAAGGCCAAATTCGCGGAACTCGATCTCACGGGAGATTGTCTTCAAAAAGATGGCCAGCACAGAAGGGACATTGGTGAGTAATGAATCATGGTTGCTACTCTCTCCAAAACTCCATGTTTGGATGAGATCGGGAAAGCAAATAGCATCATCTTCTTTCCCGGCTGAGAATTGCTTGTCGCAATAGCCCTTCAAAACGCGCAGTTTCTGAGCCCTTTCATTCTCTTCTTCCTGGTCAATAGACAGGAGAAAGTTTTTAAATTGAATAATTCCTTTCCATACTTATCAGATCATGCTTGTGAAATTCGATGGCGCAGCCACTCACCTTTGTTAGCTACTGGAGCATTTTGCTGGAAGACCAGCAGTTCGCGCAGCTGAGCAGGGGATGTAATAGACACATCTTCAGTAGTCTGTGAGTTGTCATCGAGTTTTCTCCTCTTTGCACGAAAAGGATGCTCTGTGACGTGCGGCATGTTGGGAGTGTCGAAGTGTTTTACTTTTTCGATGTGAAGTTCCGATGCCACGAAATTTCCCGCTCGCTGATTGGCTGGCGCCTCTCCGCAAATCCAATGCGCCTTAAGAGACATTTGTTGGCATTGATGGTCTACAATCATTTAATTTGATTCGAATGGATACTAATTGCTTACATAGAGTCGAATGTTTGTTCAACATTTTCTCGTTCTATGCAGAGATATTTGAATACATATAGAAGGCCAATTCCAGCCATGCCAACTCCATTTTGATCCCCTTGATGGAGAAAAGTACACTAGGGGGAATATACTCAACCCCATGGGAAAGTCTAATATTTCACGATCAACCCCAAGTTCCACCTCCGCCACCTCTACCGCCGCGTTTTTGGGCAGAGAGACGCCAGTCATCCTCACCAGCAAATCGATTATGCAGAGGTTGGATGCGCTCGGCCTTCTTGCGTTTCGACAGGCGATCCGTCGGCGCAACCTTGAAAAACGTTGGCGCTGCTTCCACAAGCCATTTGGGCTCAATGGAAGTGGTGCAATGCATGTACTCCTTGGTGGTCAGGACAAGAGTATGGTAGATAACATGCTCCGAAGGTTTGCCAAACAAGGCAGACGAAGGGTGCAGGTAGACAGGTGTCCCCTCGACGAGTGTCTTATATCCTTCCTGGGGATCCTTGCGCGCTGCGTTCCGGAAGAAGCCAGTGCACAGTGCTTGTCGCACTTTCGTGGTGTTCCGTCCACATGAGATAATCTTGTGGCGATACCGGTTCATGATACCAAGCAGTTGTTTCCTCACATCCTCTGCTCGGCGTATTTGTCGGGCTTGGATGAAATTCTCAAAGCACCATGCGTTGTTAAAGTTGGCCCTCTTCCAACCATTATAAACATTCAATAGTGTCAAGTGATCGCCATGTGGATCGTGAAACTTGGACTTTTTCTGATCAGCTTGTTGCTGTTTCTCCTTAGGACGGTAGAACACTGATTGAACAATTGAAAGCATAGCAACGATGCTGAGAATCTCGTCAGAACAACCCATATCCACTGACGCAATCAGTACCTTGGCAAGCGCAGGCTCCATGGGGAAGTCGGCCATCTTTCGACCCAAGCGAGTCAAAAGACCTTCATCATCCAGGGCAGACAAGGCATACAGCTCTTCGAGCGCGGTCAACATGGTGTTTGTGGGTGGCGGGTCCATAAAATCAAAGTGAAGCAGGTCATTAATACCCATCGCCTTGAGCATAAGAATGGTATGGGATAGATTTTGCCGTTGAATATCAGGGATAGTTGTGGGAAGCATTTCAGATTGATAAGCCGCCTCGGTGTACAGCCGGAAACACTTTCCTGGGCCTGTTCTACCGGCACGTCCGGCTCGTTGCTTGGCTTGCGCTTGGGAAATTGGCGTCACCACAAGGGAATCCATGCCAAGCTTGGGATCATAGGCGTTTTGCTTGACGAACCCAGGATCGATGACATAGAAAATCTGATCAATGGTGATGGATGTCTCGGCAATGTTGGTAGCAATGACAACTTTCCGTCCACCAGGAGGGGCGGGTTCAAAAATTCGGCTTTGCATTTCACTAGGAAGGGCCGAATAAACGGGAAGAATTACCAACTCCGGGACGCTTGAGCCTAAAGCTTTCATCCGTTCATACAGAATTTCGCATGCAGTATCAATTTCCTCTTGTCCTGTCAGGAAGAGAAGAATGTCACCAGCTGCTTCTGTCAAATGGATCTGCATGACTGTGATAAGGGCAGCATCCAAATAGTCGGACTCGGGTTCCTTCGAGTACATAACCTCGACCGGGAATGTCCGTCCGGGAATTGAAAAGATGGGGCAGCCATAGAAATATTCCGAAAACTTCTCAGCATCCAAAGTGGCCGATGTGACAATGACTTTGAGATCGGAGCGTCGCTTGACGGTCTTCTTCAGCAGGCCAAACAAGATATCTGTGGGAATGGTTCGCTCGTGAGCCTCGTCAAGCATAATAGCAGAGTAGCGGCGCAGATCAGGATCCAACAAGATCTCTCTCTGAAGCATGCCGTCCGTCATGTATTTGATCTTAGTGTCCGGGCTAGTGCAGTCTTCAAACCGGATCGTATAGCCAACAGCACCACCAAGAGGGACACCCACTTCCTCGGCAACACGCTTGGCAACGGACATGGCAGCGACACGACGAGGCTGCGTGCAACCGATGATACCGTCATTACCATAGCCTGCCTCTGCCAGATACTGTGTCATTTGGGTTGTCTTTCCAGAGCCAGTATCTCCGACAACGATCAATATCTGGTTATCACGGACTGCGTCGAGTAGTTGCTTGCGGAACTTGAACACTGGAAGACTCTCACGCTGTTGCTTTATGGGCATGTCAGTCCGCTTGCCGAAGGACTGGTTCTTATTCAATGTGGCCTTCTTCCATTCTGGTACCGAGTCATCCGGTTTCGATTGTTGAGTGCTACGCAGATCCGCGGCAAATTTCCTGTCTTCTGGAGCTGCCATAGGATCGTGCCAGGTAGCACCAATATCGACTTCAGCTGCTCGCTCGGCGGCCTTATCTTGGGCCTCTTGCTGCTTCAGGTCACGCCTCTCCTTGGCTAGATTAGTGCCAGACATAGCCGCGCGATTCATGGAGCCATCAGGCGCTTTGACAACACGAATGGGTGAAAGCTCAAGGGATTGTTTCGTCTGACCAGCCAAGAAAGGAGGTTCTTCATCTTTAACTTCAATGTCGACGTCTTCCTCCTCTTCAAACGTTCCTTCACCGGTGAGCGTGGCATGGTATTCTTCATCAATGTCGGGATAATCAGCTGCGGAAGCAACCCCTGAAGCAATCAGCTGTCTGATTTCCCATCTCTCTGGTGAGGTCAAGCGTTTGCGGTTTTTCATAGGCCGACCATCTGATTCTTCGATGACGGGAACGTCAGAAGTCAGGTTGCCATATCGATCTTTTGATGAAGCTCCATCAAGGCGTTCCATATTTGCGCCAGATGCCAGGCGACGTTGAGGCACCATATCGAGGCCTGTGGCCTGATCGACCTCCTTCATAGACAAGCCAATTCGATTGCCTTGAATACTGACAACCTTGACCTTGACCGGTTGTCCGCGAGACACCAAGTCGGAGGGATGATTCACGCGCACCCCTTCTTGCATGGCAGAAACATGCACAAGGCCATCAACCTTGCCTTTGACACCCGGCAAGTTCACAAAAGCACCGAAATCCTTCACACCGGTCACGCGCCCATCATAAATCTTGTAAAGAATCGGTTCTTCATCAAGTTCCACGGGTATTTGCTTGCGGAAATACTCATCATCGTCGTCTCTGCCTCGGTCCCGATCCCGTCGACGTGGTCGGTCGCCATGACCGTTGCGCGAGCCGTCGCCTCGGCTACTGTATCTGCCAATTGATCTGCCAAACTCGTCCACGTAGTCGTCGTTCTTGCTGCGCCGACGCGTACTTCGCGATCTTGATCTAGACCGATATTTGTCTCTGTGTCGGCGTCCTCGGTGGTCATCGTATTCAGGGCTGCGACTCCGCTTCTTGGTATGACGATCGTCTCTCGAGGACCGTGGTTTGTCCGCACTTGCTTTCCCTGCCAAACCCTCGAGCATTGCAAATGTATCATCCATGGCGGCAGCCTGCGCATCGGTCTCATCTGCTGCCTGACGATCCAGATAGTCATCTTCGTTCCAGCGCTTTTCCGCATCGGGGACTGCAAGGCCCTTGAACACGCGAGACTTCTTTTCTAGCGCATCAAGTTCATCCATGATTGCATCGTCCGCGGGAGCCGAGTCGCCATTTTCTGTCTTCTTTCCTTTGTATTTCGGATGCATCGTGAGGACCAGGCGATCGATGCTCTCCATTAGGCTCTGCGGGAACTCGGCGCCCATCTCGTCGAGGCCTTTTTTGAATTCGGGGAATACGCCGCCGCATTGCAGGTGCTGGTTAATCACAAATTCTGCCAGAGTCTTGTCATTAATGCCCAGGTAGTTTTGGAGCTCATTCGTCACCCGCGACACGAGTGAGAACAGCTCCAGCTCCTCCAGATCATCCATGAGGGGCAACCGGTTGCACCAGGAGCGACAGAATAAGTGGCGAGGCCGATGGAAGTGAGGTTAGGGCGTGGGCGCAACTCACTTGCGCCGCGAAGGAAGTTGACGCTTCGCGATGGCGGAAAATCAGTCTGGCCGAACCGAGTTCGCCACTGATAAGCGATAAGCATTTATACTTGGCAAGAATGAATTGTTCCATTCGGTTTCAAGAATGCAGTAAGAGAGCAGTGAATCTATTGGTACATGATGCATCTAATATACAGATTATATTTTACAACGACGTCGTCATCCTGACGAATAACGCAGTCTCGACGATTCCTCCGACGACGATTCCTCAGAGGAATCGGTCGGCTCCAAAGTGGATGCACTCTCCAGCGGGTTTGCTCCCTCTAGGGAACTCTCTGGAGAGCCTTCAGACAGATCCACAGGCCGGGCTACTTCTCCTTCTTCGGCACTTTCAACATTATCGCCGGCCATGGCACGCTGTTGTTCCAGCATTTGCTTTTGCAGCGCAATCTGTCGCTTCAAAGATGCATCTTTGCGGAGCTTCTTATTCGATGAGAACTCGGTCAAGGCTCTCATAAGTCGCTCTTCCACGAGCTCCTTGACGTGCGCTGCAAGTGTTCTGTCTGTGAAGACACCCCCAAATCGAAAGCTGAGCCATGAGTAGAGAATAATGGATTTGTGTAGGCTCTCAAGTTCATGCATGTAATCCTTGTTACCGGAGACAGGGCGTTGAAGAACCTCAAGATTGAGACTAGGAATTTCCAATAGCCGCCCCCGTTCGTTATGGGCGACGCAGTCGGCGAAAGCACACGTAGTCTCCCGCGAGGCTCCGTCCTTTGTCTCCATTGGCGAGCGCATCAGGGTAAGCGAATCCTGAATACGCAATCCCTCTACCGTGTCAATGACCTGCAAGTTCTTCTGTTGGCTTTCAGGGTCACAGAAGAAAAACAAATCACTTGTCTCGGCAAGCTCGAGAATGCGTTTGTTCAGGTACTCTAGAGGGATCCCCTTTGGAAAATATCCCGCAAAGTTCAGAAAAGTGAACTCAGGTGGAGAGATCCCAGCAGCTCGAAGCGGTGGAGGTTCAACGCTCATTGCTTGTTGGATGTATGGAAGATCGACTTCTTCGAGAGACGTAACGAGGCCGATGTTGTTGGCATCATCTGCTCCAGCTTTGGCGCCGGCCGACCGATAGCGACCAGCACGTCCACCAATTTGTTTGATTTCTGGCACTGTAAGCCGTTGGAGACCACCCGGGACGCGCTTGATCAAGGTCTCAAAAATAACTCGCTTGCAACTCCTGTGTTGGGTTAGTCGGATACTGTTGACATCTTTGGATTGACTTACAAATTCAATCCCATGCCAATCGCGTCACTAGCAACGAGAAAGTCGTAGTCATTATCAGGATCATTGAAAAGATTGGCTTGCTGGGTTCGAATCTCTGCAGGAAGACCGCCGTAGACAATGGCTGCCCGTTTGCCAGTGGTCTTTTCGATGTCACCTTTTAATGTATGTATACCAACCCGTGAAAAGGCAACCAGACAATCGCCTTTTTCGAGATTCTTGAGATTTCCCCGAAGACTATGGGGCATCACCTCCAATGGGTTCAGCCGCTCATAACGATGAATTTCGAGATTGTCTCCAGTTAGCGCACACAGCTCACGAATCAAGGGCACTGTTCGTGCTTCACCGCAAAGATGAAGCTCAGACACCTGGGCTCCAAGCACAGCTCGAGTCCATGCCCAGCCTCGCGAGGAATTGGCGATCATCTGAATTTCATCGATGACCCCGACATCATATTCCTGACCCAAGCTCACCATCTCCACAGTGTTGCTCACAACGCGAGGTATGTCACCATTCTCTGGTATTTTGACTTCATCTCCAGTCACAAGACTGCAAGGGATCCCATTTCCCTTGAAGCGATGGTAAACCTCTTGTGCTAGCAGTCTGAGTGGTCCTGCGTAAAAACCATTTTTGCATCCTTCCAATCGTTTCAACGCGTGATAAGTCTTTCCAGAGTTTGTGGGTCCAACATGGAGATGGATATTTCGTTGCATAGAACGCGCACTGGGATACCATTCGGCGGGATAGCGTAGATCGGCCACTTTTCGTTGCGCTTCGAGATTCGGGACCGAGTACTTCGTTGTAAAATTTTCAAACTCCAACAGAAATCCGAGTTCATCCTTTAAACCCTTCAACCCCGAGGATAGATATGCAGTTCGCAGAGATGCTTTAAGTTGCCTCCATTTTTCACTTGCTCTGCTGTCATCCGTTTTACAAGCGTTCAAAACCAAGCGCGAGAATCGATCCCATCCTTCTAGTGATTGCCCTGTACTGTACAGCTTGTCTTGAAATTCTTGCAGTGCGAGGTTGACTGCCTCGGGGAAGTCTCGCGTGCCTGCTGCAAGAGTTGGTCGGCCGAACTTCGAGATTGAGGAGACAGTCTTCGACTTGGCAGTAGATTTCTGGATCGATAGGAGCTCTTCACGATCGTTTTTTGCGTGCGGTTTTCGTTTTGAGCGTTCGAGGGTTGGAGTCGTCGTAAATTGCCGCTCAGCGAGTCGGGGAATTGACCTGAAGGCAGAGAATAGCGAACGACTGCCTCTGCCGGTCCATGACTGCATTCCTGGGCCCCCGGAGTACCGGCCGATGAAAATATTGAGAGGCAAAAACCGAAGGGAGAATGTCAACGAGAGCCGGAGGTCGGACAGAAGAAATGTAGCGGGCAAAGTTCCCTGGCGCGCGCCACCGGAGATCCACTTCTTCCCTGTCGGAGCTCAAATGGTGGGGAAACCTTCTCCTTCAATATACCTCATACGGGCCACCTCGTCCGTTGCGCATTCTCGGAATTCGTGGTTTGAGACTCCTGGCGCATTCGATTTTTCTTCTCTTCTGTACTTTCATCCTTCCATCTCTGCCCCAGCCATCGCTAGCGACAGTCTTCGTGGGTCGCCAAGATGGGCGCCTCCATAATCACCATCCAGCGCGACAGTATGCATCTTCCCGATACCAAAAACTTCTAACAGGCTCATGACTGACATGCTTTACTTCTTTCATAGTCATCTTGTCGACAATCCGTCACATTGTCGGCAACGACGTGAGTGATTCCTCCTCCCTCTCCTCTACTGCGGGCACTGACGACCTCCCCCGTTTAGTGGAAAGTTCTGGTGCTGGACGAAAAGAGCAAGAAATTGGTCAATGGCGCCGTCAAAGATGAAGAAATTCTCAATATGAACATTTCCAGTGAGCCTGGTACACTTCCTCAATTGCACGACCGCTTGCTCATCAGCCTCGTCCCCCCGCAGATGTCGAACAGATCGAGAATCGGCGGCCATCAAATCCAGACATGGATGGGCTTTACATCCTGTCACCAGACTCATATGTCGTGGATTGTCTGATGGCCGATTTTGAGGTTGGGCGATACCGGAAGGCGTACTTGGTTTGGACTTCATGTGTGTTGGCTGCAACATGGATCGGAACTTCTTCGGACTGTTTGGCTAACATGAGTTCCTAGTCCTCGATCCTCAGCAGCGGCTCCGGCTTGATCGCTCTCAAATGAGTCGGGATCGCATTGCGAGCTCCCGAGTCATGAACATCAATTTCTATCCCAGAGAGTCGCATTTGATCACTTTCCGTGATCCTTGGAGCTTCCCGGTTCTTTTCCATCCATCGTGCAATAATTTAATCCGGAAGCATCTTCAAGATCTAGCTCAGAAGGTACGCCATCGTGTCAATCCGCGAGTTCCGCGATTTCCGCAATTTCAAGCTCACATGTTACAAAGGTTGTCTCGCTCTGTGCGTGTCTGGGGGAATATCCCGTTATTCGATATTACCGGCCACGCTCGCCCAGTCATGAAGCGGGTGTTCTTTGCTCCCATCTAGCACGGTTTATCCAGGAGGAAATGGACCAATTTGCCCAGTTTCAGCGCGACTTTCCACCCCCTTCCAATCGCCCAAGAGGTGTATTGTTTGTGGTCGACCGTTCTATGGACGTCTTTTCTCCGCTTCTCCACGAGTTCACTTACCAAGCTATGGTCCATGATCTTCTACCCATCAGAGACGGTGACAAAGTTACCTACAAGACAGTGCTCAACGAAGGTAAACCGAATGAAGAGATGAAAGAGATGGAGATCGGGGAACATGACAAGGTCTGGGTAGACTATCGGCACATGCACATGAAGGATGTGCTAGGAAAGCTTGGCGATGACTTTGCCAAATTTCGAGCAGCAAATCCCCAATTCGCAGAAGAGTAAGTGGTTCTCAGAAGCGACCCCGACGGATTGGCTAATGGTAATCAATCAGCAACGACAAGGCCAATGTAAACACTATCAAGGATATGCTTGGAGGGTTGACCGAGTTCACAGAGGGTAAGGATGCCTACACTCTGCACTTGAACATGGCACAAGAGGCCATGAACAGCTTTCAGAAACAGAAGCTTCTGGAGGTGAGCTCGATCGAGCAATCCTTTGCCACGGGTCTGGACGAAAACTACAAAAAGGCCAAAAATTTGGCCGCGCAGCTGGTGCAGCTCCTTGACGATGACTCTGTCATTCCCCCGGATCGACTACGACTCATGCTTTTGTACATCTTGTACCGCGGGGGTCTGTTAGGAGGCGACATCCGAAAATTGATGGCGCATGCAGGGCTCCCAGGTCAAGATGGAAACGTCATTGCCAACCTGGAACTTCTTGGGGTACGAGTAGAAAAGCCTCTGCGTGACGAGAGACCACCAGTGCAGCCTATCTTCGATCGACGCGCACCACCCCCAGAGTCAGACGAACCCAGCCTAACCCGGGTTGAGCTGGGCCTCAAGCAGATGCTCGAGCAGCAAATTCGAGGAACTCTGGATTCGACCGTATTCCCATTCACGCGGCCGCACACCGATACTGATGGCGGCATGGCTGCTCAAGACATGATTTCTCAACAGGCCTCTTTGCGGAGCGCAAAGCCCACATGGGCACGAACTCGGTCTGCCGACCAACCGCGCCAACGTATCATCGTCTTCATGGCGGGGGGTGCAACCCACTCTGAAGCCCGTTCTTGCTATGAAGTTTCTCAGGCCTACGGCCGCGACGTCTTCCTCGCTACAACACATATGCTCACCCCACGACTTTTTATGCGCCAGGTTGGTGATCTCAGCCTTGATAGGCGCCGACTAGATCTCCCAGCTGAGCGACCTAAGCCTACTGCACCGGCTCACTTGTTCGAACGGGATACACCCCCAGCTCCTGCAGCTCCGCCACCACAGCAGAAGAAGAAACCCATTGACATCTCCCACCTCAATCCACCAGCTCCGCCAGAAGCGTTGATGGCGAACATGTCGTTAGGACCCAATGGACCCAATGGGTCGAGCGGGACACCTCCTCCGAGTGGCAAGCCACAGAAGAAAGAGAAGGACAAGAAGGACAAGGACAAAAAAGACAAGGATAAGAAGGACAAGGAGAAGAAGTATCGCTTTTTCTGATTGGCCTCATTCTCAATATGTCATCTCTCGCCTCTCTGCGTTGTGCAATGCGTCTTCATTCAGCGCTCTTGTGATACCATTTTTCCTTATGTTTGTTCCAGCCCGTCCTCGGTATTCGCAGGGGTACTTCACTGGGCTGGTCTCATCTCATATTCCGGGAGAAAATGCCGTTTTTGTTCTCCGTTTCTGTCTTTAGGGCTCGCACGGTTCATAGTACGTTTGGGTTGGAAGAGCATGACACAGAGCGGTTACTCGGAGTTGCGTAGAACATGCATATCTAAGTAAATATCAAATATAACTTCTATCAAAATAATCATCGCTGGTATAAGGGTATCATAATCATCATCGCATCCAATGTAACGCTCTCTCCAACTGCCCATGACATCGTACGCCTCAACCAAGTTCTCCAAGATACTTGAGAACATCATCACTCTGAAAAAACATCTTCCTCATCGAGTCCGCTCTCCGCTTAGCCTCCGCTGACTCTTTCCGCATTTGTTTTGCATTCAACTTTTGCACTTTCTTCGGCGGCGGCGGTGGCGCAGGAATTCTGTCGCCGTCCGCATCTAACCCTCTTCCCAATCCCGCCGTGTCAGTCTTAACACGCCCTTTTAACGGTTCACGGATACCTTCTCGCCCCGGCGCACCGAGTCCAAGACGGCTGTCGGGGTTCCAGCCGTATGTGGAAAGGTACTTGAGACCTGCGCGGGTACGGTCTAGATGGGAAGGCGGGTGAGAGTGTGTCAGGCAGACTTGATGAGCTAAAGATGCTTCATGTGGCCGGTGTGAAGACTCGGTTGTTTCCGCGTTTGCGCTTGATGCTTCTGAGAGTGGGAGGTTGCAGACTTCGCAGTGGCCAACCTGGGGCTTTGAGGGTGGAGAAGTCGTTTTTGAAATTGGAGGTGCAGAATGCGTGGTCCGAGGTGGAGCAACAGATTCCTGGGTTATAGGTGTATTTGGGGATGTGGTCGTGTCTTTCGATTTGAGGACAATCGAAAGGTATGTATCGGCGATGTTTGTGTTGCCGGATGGCGTGGAGGGTTGATGAGTTGGGGCAGTGGTGTTTAGTTCATAGTCAGAGGATCTCACGAATGGTACTCGCTTGCGACGAATACCAGCTCCAAATACACGCTGGTCTTCTAGCGGGAGGAAATAGTCCTCGTCGTCGTAGTCCGGGTTCATGGTGATGTTGAAGAAGAAAGTCGGCGCAGTCGATGGCAAGTCGATAAGCGATAACTGATAAGCGATAAGCGATAAGCGGTGCCCTGGACATTGTCACTTTTGCGTATCCTTCTTCCAATCATCCTCGCCATGCCTATCCCTATAATCACCCATGCGATTCAGCAGGGTGTCTCGTCGATTCCCTATGCCTGGCATGTGATTCGCGTTGTGCCATGGCTTTTGTTAATCGCCGTGCTGAAGTACTACTTCGGCGGAGCCAGCAACACTTCGGAGCGGTTGATGCACGCCAGGGTGGTGATGGTTACAGTATGGAAACCCTACCAGTCTTGTTTATAGGGCCAATTGAGCTGATTATCCATGTTTTTAGGGTGGAACGTCTGGAATTGGAGCACAAGTCGTCCAAGAACTGGCCGCACGCGGCGCCCAAGTCGTCCTCCTTACCAAACAACCTCCCTCCGACCTCTTCCTAGTCGAATACATTGAAGACCTCCGCCGCACAACAGGAAATCACCTTATCTACGCCGAACAAGTCGATCTAACCTCTCTCCACTCAATCCGCACTTTCGCAACCAAATGGATCGACAACACCCCAGCCCGCCGCCTAGACACCATCATCCTCTGTGGCAGCTCCGCCGTCCCATCCGGCTCCCGCAAATTAACACAAGACGGCATCGACGAGGAATGGCAAGTCAACTACCTTGCAAACTTCCACCTCCTCAGCATCCTCAGCCCTGCACTGCGCGTACAGCCCGCCCACCGTGACGTGCGCGTGATCTTCGCAACCTGCTCCAGCTACATCGGCGCCAAATTCGACCTGGAAACCGTGAAACGGATTCCCGGCGCGACGGCCACGGGCTTCAAATCTAAAAAATCCGCGGCCAATGCCAAGGGCATCTATGCGTTGAGCAAGTTTTCTCTCATGGCCTTCGCACATTCCTTCCAGCGCCACTTGAATGCTTACGCTCGGCCGGATGGTCTTCCTCCTTGCTCCCGGGTTATCATGGTTGACCCGGGTCTCACCCGCACACCCGGTACTCGGCGCTGGCTGGCCGGTGGATCCCTCTGGGGTCTGCTGCTGTACCTCTTGGCATGGCCGCTGTGGTGGCTTGTGCTGAAGTCGCCGCACCAGGGTGCCCAGAGCATTCTGCACGCGGCGATGGAAGAACAGTACGGACGTGGAGAAGGCGGGTGGCTGATCAAGGAATGTCGAGAGATGGATTGCGCACGCACCGATGTGCGAGATGAGGATGTTGCAAAGCGGCTGTGGGAATTTAGTGAGAAGCAGATTGAAGAGGCGGAGAAAGAGGGGGCTGTGAAGAGGGCGTTGGAGAAGAAGGAGAAGGAGGCTGAGGCTGAGAAGAAGACGCGCAAGGAGACCGCGTCGGCCAAGTCGCAGTCTACTGGCTCGAGACGGAGTCGCAAAAATAAATGAATGTATAAATAGGTTGCCCAGAGAGGACGTCAAATTTGACAACATTATTACAAACATTGTATACCTCGGGGGATTCTCTAGTTTTGTAGTTATAGATCCCGAGTAGCTTTTTAAATGCGAGTCGAGTGAAGCATGTTGAGAAAGGAAATTCGTTTCATGTATTCTACCAGATTTCTATGTCCAGCTTCGTCCAGATCTTTTTCTCCCAACGTCAAATTCCGCGCACATTTACTTCTTCAGCTGAGCCAGCAGCTCGGCAGGGGGCTGCTGACGGTAACCCTGGGGGTTGTTCTTGGTCCAGAGCCACAGGTCCTCACAAGCATTCTCGAGGGTGAACTTGGGAGTCCAGCCGAGCTCGTTGTTGGCGCGGGTGGGGTTGGCAGTCAGGTTAAGGACGTCACCAGCACGGCGAGGAGCGACCTCGTAGGGAAGGTCGCGGCCGACGGCTGAGGAAAAGGCGCGGATCATCTCGTAGACGGTGCTGCCCTTACCGGTACCCAGATTCCAGGCGCGCACACCGGGGTTGTTGGCGCGGAGGAAGTTCAGGGCCTTGAGGTGACCGTCGGCCAAATCAAGGATGTGAATGTAGTCACGGATGGCAGTGCCGTCGTGGGAGGCGTAGTCTGGACGTGGACAATTAGCACTTAGATCAATCGTCTGATGGCGAGGTTAAGATGACTTACCATCGCCGAAGACCAGCAGCTTCTCGCGCTTGCCGGTGGCGACCTGCGCCAGCAGGGGAAGCAGGTTGTAGGGGACACCCTGGGGGTCCTCGCCCATGATGCCGCTGGGGTGGGCACCAGCGGGGTTGAAGTAGCGGAGCAAAGCACCGTTCCACTTCTTAGCCTCGGCCTCATTACCGGCCTTGGTGGCGTTGTTGCGCTGAGCGTTGATCACATCGGTGATGGCGGTCTCGACGGCGAACTTGGTGTTGCCGTAGGGGTTGGTGGGACCCAGCGGGCACTCCTCCGGGATTGGGATCATGTTGGGGAAGCGAGTAGCATCGCCATAGACGGTGGCGGAGCTGGAGAAGACAATGTTGGTGACATTGTGGCGAACCATCGAACGCAGAAGGTTGATAGTGCCGTAGACGTTGACCAGGTAGTAGTCCAGGGGCTTCTCGCCGGACTCACCCACGGCCTGAGGAAAGAATGGTCAACTCCAGAACTATCGCATTGGAATCGCACTAATGTAAACTCACCTTCAGAGCGGCAAAGTGGATCACACTGTCAATGTCGGGGTGGGCCTCAAAGACCTTATCGAAGCCCTTCTCGTCGGTGACATCGAGTTGAACGAACTCGGCCTTCTTGCCCGAGATCAACTCAATGCGATTGAGAGCTTCAGCGGAGGAGTTGTACAGGTTGTCGGCCACGACAACCTTGTAGCCCGCCTCCAGCAGAGCAAGGGTGGTGAATGAGCCAATGTAGCCCGTGCCACTGCAGTTACCAGTCAGTTGGAATCACAATCACTGAGGAGAGGAACATACCCAGCAACAAGAACAGAACCAGCAGACATGATGTACAGAATTCAAGCGGGAGAAATTGGGAGGGGAAAAGAAGAGGCGGGACGAGGGGCAGCATTTAAGGGGAAGCAGGTGGGGGGAGGAAGCGCATTGGTGACCCGCATTACGCGGACCTCAATTCCAGAGAACAATACGGAGTAGTGTATCGATCTATGGAGAGAATGGTGGTTTTTTATATTTTACGTTCAATTCGAATGGATTTTCTGGTGGTAATTGGTGATCTCTAGTCACTTTTCATAGGATACAATATGCTATACTGCTATGACTTGATCTATTCGACTCGAAGCCATAGATCTATCATATGTCAAATGCCAATTGACATCAAGACATCAATTGAATTTATCCTGATCGACCGTACCTACAGGTCGACCCAACACACTCTCGCCCACATGCAGAAGACGCATTTCCCTAAGCAACCCGACACACTTGGTGTAGATCGCGGAATCCTAGCGGTGAAGAGACAAATCCAAATCGAATTGGGTTATGATTGACACGCAATTCCAAACGTGCCAGACCAGCATGATCCACTTGGCTGTGAATTATGGATCCAACCAGGGTCCTGCACTTTTGACCCGACCCAGACCCAATCGAATTGCCTAGAATAGCACAGGAGAATCGCCTGCGCTTTTCTAGGACCAGACAAATGCTTATGGAGATGGAAAAGCTCTAATTTTTCATGTGCATCCATTCCTAGCATGGAGCAAGTACATAATCAACGGGAAAGAACAGATTTTGAAATTGGTATAGAAAAGGACAAAAGGGGAAAGCAACAGCTCGACTAGAAGAGCTGTTGGAAGAGCCTTGTGAAATGTACGGCTCGAGTCAGTGTTGATGGAGAGCACTCCCAAAGGGGGCCCTCGAATGACTTCCTAGAAGGACGCCGGTCTGCAGGCGGCATGGCCGCTGTACAGCCAATGGTCAAGGCTGCTGGGCATCCTCATGGGAAAAGACTTCATGGATGAGTCGGACACAAAGTCGGAGAGACCAGGGTGACGGGCGGTTCACAGCCATAAGCAATCTCCCGACCGAGCACATCCTGCGCTATCAAACGCCGATAAAAGTACACACGATTCTGGTTACTCGCCTTATCCGAGTAACTCCACGTCCAGGCCGATGGCCCGCATGAAGAGGTTGACATTGCCAAGCCGCTGGGTGGCCATGTCGGTGGGGAGGGATTTACTGTAATTCACGGTCTCCATCACGCGATCCCTAGACAGAGAAATCAGTACAAGATTCGGGCTGGCGTAGATCCCAGTGAGGAGAAACTTACTTGACAGCGATCACGAGGCGCTGCTGCTGTTCAGGGCTAGCGCCAATACCGACGGCAGCAAGGAACTGCCACACATACATATCATCGCCCGAGTTGATCGAACCAGGGAAGATATCGGCCAGCGCAGGCTCCAATGTGTCGAAAAGCACGTTAAACTTCTCCACCCATTGTTGCCAGTCATGCTCGCTGGCCTGGCCCGCCTCCTTGACGATTTCGGCCCGACTGAGTAGCATGGTCAAGATGCCGAGGCCAACCCGAGTGCGGGCCACGGTCTGCACGTGAGTCTGGGCGATGACCAGTCCTAGCAGACCAATGATGATATTGAAGGGAGCTTCATTGACATAGCCCAGCAGGCTCGGCATCACCGCCAACGAGAAGAGATCGATCGCCTCCCGCACGGCCACGGATGGCTGGGCCTCGCCGGGAACGGGCTGCGCCAAGCGGACAACATCCAAGCTATCCAGATGAACCACGATCATGGTAAGAATGGTCACACGCTGTTCCTGGTCAATGTGACGGAAGATACGGGGGATGGCCTTCTTGCCCTTCGGGTAGGAGAGGAACGCGATGAACGGATGCGGAGTGGTCGAATTAGGTACAATGGGCTCCATGACCTTGAGCGCCCGCCAAAGCTTCTGATTGAGGGAATGGACCTTTTGCCGCCATTCCATGTGCTGCTGGATTGCATCGGCGTCGCCCTCCTCAGGAGGCGGAGGCATCGTGCGCTCCATGTCCTCCATGGCCATCAAGGCACTGTAAACACTCTCGATGTTGGTAAGAATGGATTTGCGGTCACTCAAGCTCAGATCTGATTGTAGCTTCTTCGGTCTGGCCCCATCGGAGCTGTCCGGTCGTTTAATGTTGAGCATGGGTTTCGGTGCCTTGGCATTGCTGAAAGAGATCTTGCCTAGACTGCCCTCGATGATAAGCTGCTTATTCTTGGGCTTCGCCTTGGCCGCTTCCACGGCGCGCTGGACCTGCTGCTGCATTCGCTGCATATGATTGTCCGCGCTCTGAAAGGCCCGACGCGATCCATGCCCACCAAGCCGATTGCCGGTCTGGAGGAGGTAGGTCTGCGCAAAATGACCAAGTGGCTGGTGGGGATGTTGGCGAGGCGCTCCGCGAATTTGACTGTAAACCTGATAGTAGAAGTCCTCTGCGAGCACAGCCTCCGGGTCGGAGTCCACCACATTCCCAGCGGCTGCCACCAGTTGCTGCAGCTGAATCCTGGTAATGAAGTTCTTGTCCTGAGGAGTCATCAACCCATTACCACGCGACAGAAGAAAGATCTTATGATTGCGCTTCGCCCGCTTCGCATCCTCGACGAGATAGGCATTGCGTTGCTCCTCAGTCAGATGCACGAGTTGCTGCGGGTTGGTAATGACAGGCAGAGCACCATTAGGACCCCGCGAAACCGGTGGAGGTATATGCTGGGCTCGTTGGCTTTGGTGTGGACCGGGCTGGCGAGGGTCACCTTGAGAAGGTATGTCGTGCGCGGGAAAGTTGTTCTGCAGCATATGCAACGGCGCAGCGGGCATGGGTGAAGGGCCACCATACAGTTCTGGAACACCAGGGGGTGGATGCGGGATCTGGGGTAGCCCGCCCTTTTCGAGATGGGCCTTCAAGATCTCGGGAGGAATCGCGGGAAAGGCTTCAGGGGGAGCCTGAAGATTTTGAGGGTAACGCATGTAGGCTTGATCGGAAAATTGCTGCGGCGGTGCTTGCGTCGGAGCGGGTTGGCTACGATTGCGCATCTGCGCCTCGACCTCTTCCAAACTCATCATCATCTTCCGGCTTGGGGCTTGGGTTGCTGGGATCGGGGAGGGATCCGGCTTTCGTTGCGTATTGCCCCAAACACTCGACTTAGCTTGCAGATCGGGGATGTAACCAGGATCCGAGTACTTCTCATAGCCGGTACGCCTGGAAGTCGATTCGATAGTAACCGCGGGGGCATGGACCTGCTGCAGGGCTGCCGGTGCGGCCTGTGGGTTTTGCAATGCATAGCGAATTTGCTCCTCGCCAATGGCATCGGCTACACCCGCAGTCCTACCGAAGAAGTCAAAGTCTTTGCCCACAGGAGCAGCTTCTCCTCCACCGCCGAAGGTGTCGTCATTGAATTCGTCCTGGTCGTCGTCGAGCTGATCGCCCAGACCATCGTAAGTATCCTCGAAATCAATCCTGGACACTGGTTAGTCGCAATTTCATCTTGGAGGCCGTGTGATCCATCGGAAACTCACGCATCATCGTCCTCCAACGCCGTCGCGCGGGCGACCTCTGCGAAGGGATCTGGATTCTCGAAGAAACCCTTCTGTGCCGCAGGGGCCGCGTCACGGTCCCTGGGCAGGGTGGTATCGAAACCAAAGAAAGACATGCCTCTTTGGCGCGATTAAAGGAAGAGGGGGGCCAAGAGAGGGAGAGTGAAGTAATGGTGGGGGAATCGAGGTCTAAGGGCGAGCGAAGTTCTGGAGTGCGGCGGCCTGAGGCAGAATTACACACTCGTCGCCAAGCATGCATGATCCGATCTATATGGACGAATTCATTGCATCGAACGTGATATAATGTCATTGAAGGATTTGATTGATATGTAGATGTCAGTCTGTCTCACTGTATGACTTGATTATCCAGTTGGCCGTTAGACCGTTTTATTCGGACACAAAATGACATAGTCCTCAGCGTTGCGCCCGCTTATGCGCCGAGACGACAATGTTAAAACCGAAATCCCTGATCGGCGGTATTGATGGGAAAGGACCGTGGGATCATCAGGCTACCAGAGGTCCAGTTCCTCCTGATCCATCGATATTTGGCCTAACTGCATAGCCTAGTAAGACGACCAGGCCGAACGCGGGTTGTCTTGCGTGTCCTTGTCCCGTCGCCAACTTCTCTTTCTCCTCTTCCTCCTCCACTTCTCCTTATCCTCTCCTCGCCCTGTCGACTGCTTGCTTCTCTTTGGCCGTGGTTCGGCCACCAATGACTACCTAATATTCCCGTGCATCGGCCTTGTCTTCGTCGGCCTTAGCCCGGTTACACTCGTTCTCGCTGTCTGCTGAGCGCGACTCTCGCTCCCCCTCGCCATCATGTCCATCAACGTGAGATATAGTCGGTACTTGGTATTTGCACTGGTGGTAAGTCTTTGGAGTTTCGCGAGACAAAAGTCTTCACTATGACCATGCGGCTAACATCTTCGAGGGCCTAACGTTTTTCTACCTTTACTCCCGATCCTCACTTCCAATCCCGACTGCCGCATCCTTTCCTCGTCCTCGTCCTACCGTGGAAGATGTCCAATTGCAAAAACCTCAAGTTTCCAATCCTAGTGATCCCGAGCGCGTGAACGCCACCTTTGTGACCCTCGCTCGTAACTCGGACCTTTGGGAAATTATCAAATCCATCCGCACAGTTGAAGACCGCTTCAACCGCAACTACCATTACGACTGGGTATTCTTGAATGACAATGATTTTGATGACGAGTTTAAGAAACTCACCACCGCACTTGTCTCCGGAAATACCCACTATGGGCGCATCCCTAAGGATCACTGGTCGTACCCTGATTGGATTGACCAGGACAAGGCTCGTGAGGCTCGCAAGGAGATGGGTCGCAAGAAGATCATCTATGGTGATTCCGAAAGTTACCGTCACATGTGTCGCTACGAGTCGGGATTCTTTTTCCGCCACCCGTTGATGCTGAATTACGAGTACTATTGGCGAGTTGAGCCCAACATTGAGCTTTTCTGTGATGTCCCATTGGACCCATTCCGCTACATGAAGGAGAACAACAAGATGTACAGCTTTGTCATCAGTCTTTACGAGTATCACGAGACGATTCCCACCCTTTGGGATAGTGTGAAAGAATTCATGAAGAAGCACCCGGAGCACATTGCAACCGGGAACACCATGGATTTTATCAGCGAAGATGGTGGTGAAAGTTACAACAAATGCCATTTTGTATGTTTTACCTTTTGATTGCTCAAGGGGATGTCAATGATGCTAACGTTTCTGGCACAGTGGTCAAACTTCGAGATTGGCAGCCTTGACTGGCTGAGATCCAAGGAATATATCGACTACTTCTCCTTACTCGATCGGAACGGCGGTTTCTTCTACGAGCGATGGGGTGATGCACCGGTTCACTCCATCGCTGCTTCCCTCTTGTTGAAGAAGGAGCAAATTCACTTCTGGAACGACATCGCCTACTTCCACGTGCCATTTACACACTGCCTAAGTGCTGAGCAGAGAAGGCTGGACCTTCGTTGCACTTGTAAGCCAGAGGACAACTTCGATTGGAAGGGTTACTCTTGTAAGTTCTTTCTCCAGTACTTTTTTTGCATCTGGCTAACGGCAGTATAGGCACCAACCGCTGGTTCGAGGTTACCCAGTCAGAAAGACCAGATGGCTGGACCAAACACGATTGACTAGTTGCACTTAGGAACTGGGCACTATTCCTCCTTGGAGTCGGTGTGCTTGTTCTTGTTGCCATCCCTGGCGCACGGATCTGGCTTTTTCTCCGGATCAAAAGCATTGTTGACTACTTGGTTGACCTTACCCGTCGTTCTCGTGGTTCGCGCGAATACTCCCCAATGAGCAAGAAATGATGGGATATGGATAAACACAATGTCCTATGAAATTGAACCCCATTAAGACCTACGACTATCTTGTTTTGGTCACCTCTTGGGCTTGTTCCCTCATTTTTCACCAGCAGGCCCGCCGTTCATGTGTTACTAGCTGGATTTTTGGTCGTCGCGTTCTTATCTCACCCGGTAACTGATTTGCGGTGCATGGGCCAACGGAGTATTAAGGATTTTCAAAGGTGTGCAACACCTGGGCAGTTCATACTATATTCCACATTCGATCTGCAGAATTCAACTGTTTATTCATAATGCTACATTGGTTTCAATTAGAAACCCGAATGTTGATAGGTGAATTACTTGGGCAATATCGTATCTTGTGCTGGAGAGTTTATCCTATCTCAAATTACTGCAAGAGTAGTGAGGCCGGTATAGAACAATAGCACATTCTTTGGCTTCGAGTTATATACTACATCTCCGTCCTTTCTCTCTAAGATATAAAATATGAAGGGTTCCAGGTCATGGCGATGAAGATGGCGGAGATCTATGGATTCTCTTGCTATTTATGACTAGCGATAACACTGCAGGGGACAGAACCCGATGCTAAATAAATCACTCTTATACTTGAGATGACTGCCATGTTACTTTTTTGCTGGAAGAGCTTTCCGACACAAGTCAACGGATTTGGAACCTTGGGGTCTCTTAGGTATATGTTCGAATTGCGAGGTCTGTCTGACATCTTAAGGTCCTAAGAGCATAGGTACTGATGTGCTTATAGATATATATCAACAGCAGATCGTAATCAACTGGCTATTCCAGTCTATTTAATGTTGCCATGAGGATACTTCCTACAATGATCTAACCTATTTTAATGTCCATGTCAAAATAATCATGAATGTCGCCCATGTTACAGGAAATATATGGTAATGATACAAAAGTAATAAAAAGACATGATAGACAGTGTGAAGTCAGGCCATATATCAAGCCCGATTCAAACACGCAAGATCAACAGCCAGCGATAGCGGTTGGCAGTAGGTTCGCCAGACAAAGCTCCTGATTATCAATCAACACTCTAGTTGCCCTTTGGCTTCTTCGTTCCATATTTCGACCGGCTCGTGTTCCGGCTTCCAACACCACCCTAATACTCATGTCAGCCATCATCCAAACACAGCAAATGACATCGGCACCGAGGGGAAACATACCAAATCCATAGCACCACGAACCAAGTGGTACTTCACACCAGGACAATCCTGGGCACGACCACCACGGACTTGAACCACACTATGCTGCTGGATATTGTGGCCTATGAAGGAGTCATTAGCCATTCATGTTCTATATTCCAGCAAGCCAGCCAGCCTCGAGGAAATCAAAACGCATACCTTCGCCGGGAATAATCGCACTAACGACCTTTCCAGAACTCAGACGTACACGAGCGACTTTGCGCTCGCCAGAGTTGGGCTTCTTAGGCTTTGTAACACCGGTCTTGAGACACACGCCCTTCAGCGACGGGTGGTCTGTCAAAGCGGGAGACCGTCCACGGCGCGCCTGTTGGCCACTACGGCAGCCACGACGGACTTGGTTGTAGGTTGCGCGGATGATCGGCGAGCAGGAAAATTGACGCTTGGCAGTACTTGAGAGGGACAAAGCTGTCGAGGTGCGGAAGACAGGTTGGAAATTGAAGCGGGTGAAAGTCGGCCGATGGGCGAATGGGCTGGTGGAGGTGGTGATGGTGCGGAGGGGTGTTGATGATGACGCTGGGCGCTGAGCAAGAGTCCGCAAGGCCCGAAGGGCCAGGGGCGAGATTAATTGAGGCATTGTGCACGGGTTGTGGACGTGATGGAATTCGTAGATTGATGGAGAATTGCGGACTGGAATTGATGCTTGCACGTGATGCGACCTTGGAACTGCGCAAGTGGCTTTTGTGGGCTGCCGAAAGAGCTGGACGCGCTGCTTCTCTGCCTGATACCGTCAACCTCACCGTCCCGTCATCGTCTTTTGCTCCTGAAATATCTTCCTACTATCCTGCAACTCTTGACTTGCTCATCTGCTCTTTATCCTGGAAATATACTCTCAATAATCCATAAACCCAATTCCAGCTTCCATAATGGTACGTTATCAAGCTACGGATGGCCACACCATCCAGTGAAGCCGAGCTCCGAGTCACGCATACACCCCGCGAGCATCCCAGTATTGATCGACTACGGGAAAATCTATCATCGGCTATATGTCGTGACTTCAATGGCAAACAAATAGCTGACCAACAATCCCCAGTCTCTCCGCATTGCTCCCCCAGCTGCCAACCCCAGCTCGACCACCAACACCACAACCCGGAAACAAACACAAGCATCAAAGAGCGCCCCTTCAGCGCCCGGTCTTCCTGATACCCTTCGCAACAAGATCACCCTCCCCGCCTCAGCCACCGCCTCGTCCACCAACAACCCAGCCGCCAGCGACATCCCCTCATCCACACACCCTCTCGAGGCCCGCCTGCTCGCCTGGCGCGCTACCCAAGATGCAATGAAGATGGAGTCCCTGCGCCGGGCGTACGGAATTGCTGAGCCTGTCCGCCGCGGCATGGAACTGAAGATCGTGCGGGATGGTACTTTCCGGCCCGCCGTACTCGGTGGTATGAAGGGCGGCAACGTCCATGAGGATATTCTAACGCTTGGAGGTCGGGATACGGAAGTCGGGTGGGAGGATATCTTCCAGGGTATGTACCGGATTACCCTTTGTCTCATTCTTCGTTGGAGAATGGAGAAGCTGTGCTTTGCTCTGGACGAATTGCTAACTATGTGTTTCGCAGGCGACGAGTTCCGGGAACCGCCTACCTTCCACGACGAGATGGAGAAGAGACTGAAGATGGCTTTCTAAATTTCACTAATGAAAGCTGTCATTCTACGTTATCCACTTTTCAATGATCGTCTTGATTAAATCATTCTCGTTTCCATTCTATTTCTATCATGCCCACTCGAAGCACGATAAAGGTGTAGCTCACGATGATTAATGCCTGGGTGTACGGCACTAGCGTATCAAATCCAATATATACCTAAGACGCTCTGCCGCCTTATCAAGGTCACGCACAGTATTATGGCAATAGAGTCGAGATTAAGAGTTCCATTTCTGTACCGGAAGGAATCCTTCCCAATCAACATATACACTACCTACTCAAGCGTCGCAGGAAAACGTGAAACGACAACCAGGAAATTCGTAGATACACAATCCCTCGACAATCCATTCGACGAATGGACAAAACAAGGGAAAACAAGAGGGATCGAATGGGTATATAAATCGACGCAAGAGAAAGTCGGCTAGAGACACGCGAGGTGTAAGACAATCGAAACAATGTAGGGCTGCAATAGTCAGAACCATCGGCGAAAGCCGAGTTGGTTTCCATGTACAAGGGAGGTGATGCGTGCGCGACTCGAGGGCCAAGGGAAGACATCCTAGCAGCGCAAAGAGACAGCCGGCATATCAATAGGCGAAGGAGAGGAGATAAAGATAGCCAGAATGCCGCTTCCAGAGCGCACATTCATGAACGGGAGCCATGGTTCCCATGTCAGGTAGGTTGAATCCGCATAAGAAGGCAGACAGGTTGAGTAGCCAACAGCTCAAGGTGGTGGAAGTAGGGTATCAAGGTCCAGTGGCTGCAAAGCTGGGATACGGAGCACAGCGTTTATAAGATCACACATCGGCATCCTGTGCTAGGCTCACTGGGGTCACGGTCTCGGCCGTAGTTTGACTTCGCCACCTTGGCATCTTCCTCGTCTACCATCTCTTGCGGCTTGACAGTCATGTGGACGACATTAGGGGCATCTCGGTTGAATCTAGAGTCTATCGAGCGAGTTAGATAGAGAAGGGTTGAGGGAAGCCACGATGCATACCAGATAAGGGAGACTTGTCGTCTAATAATTTCCCAAATGAAATCAGGCGAATGGAGCTTGGGGACGAAGGGCGAGTTTCCCAGTCTGCGCCTGCGTTAGCATTTTCAAACTCTACCGATCACGTATGAATCACTATGAGATGAACTCACCAGATCGCCACTCTCGCCAGATCAATTCCTTCAGGGTATAGACGCTCATGGCAAACGGGTCGTAATTTTCCACATTGACCGACCGCTTCCTTAGATATTTCCCATCAATCGTAAATGGGTGTCGCGACCCCGTGGTCAACAGCAGTGTAATGTCCAGCGACACCCCAGCATCCTCCGCCTCTTTCCCAGACACGTCCTCTGAGGGCTCTGTAGACACCTCTACGCTGGGCTTAGGCTCGACCGTGTCCATTGCAGATATATCAGTGGTTTTTTCCCGCGCGATCGCGTCAGTGGGATCGTGCGGAGGAGAACTGTTCCCAGTTGTTGCCGCCACGGGGGCGGCACTTTCGCCACCGGTTGCGGGGTGGTTCGCTACGGCCGCATCGCCTGGTTGGGTCTGGACCGTCGGTACAGCAGAAGCTGCGGAATCAGGGGAAGTCACCGACCCGGTCTGAAGGGATGAATGTTCTGTTGTGGAAGTTTGTGGTTGGGAAATCTGGGGTGATGCAGATGCGCCCAGAGTATGATCATCAGTGGGTTTGGGTGCCCCGGGGTCAAGGTCTTCGTTGGGAGACATGATGAGCGACCCCGCGTGCAAGAGAAAATCGACCCTCGCGTGAGAAAGGGGATCACAACCCAGCTGGAGAACTGCTCACAAATGGGAGGGGTTGGGACAGGTCAAAGGCGAACGATCGAGGTCGATCCGGATGTGAGGAGTCGAAGGCGCGATGGCGCAGGCGTCCAATAGTCTTCTCACTAGTGGGTTTGCACCTCGTGAAGACTAAATCGAATGGCAGCAAGACCAACGGGCCAAAGGAAGACAAACGAAGGACGTTAGATATCCGAGGCGATGGAGAAGAAGGGTTCTTGAGGGGGCCAAGAAACAAGGTAAGGGATCGGCGCAAGACGAGAATGAGTGAAAGGACCAGCAACACGACCAGGATCCCCGGGAATCGTTCTAGAATCGGCTGAAGCAGATAACTTATGATCAACAGTCGAGACTGGATGGTTGTAATCGATCTGCGATCTCTACTTTACTTCAACGCCCGAATGGAGTGGCAACGCCAAGGAAGATCCGGGGAAGCGACTGCATCCAGTTCCATTCCTACAAAGAAAAAGAATCAAAACATGAGAAACAAATTGTCAAGGACGCCTGGTCTGAATCATTGATCTAATATACTCCGATTTTATTCGATATAAGTAATTCTAGGCCTCAAGTCACTATCGTCACGACCCAGACATCCATTTCGACCCAAGTGCCACCTTGATCCAGGCCAGACTAGAACGCACGACAAACAGAATACAGTCGCACAAGGCGAAAGACCTCGGATGTCCCTCCACGCGACGAATAACCTCGAGTTTGTAGGGGCGTTTGGGCTGCCTATGCAGGGGACGCACGAGTATGTATAGCGGTGGATACCGGGGTGGATGAAATGTGTCTATCCGTGCCAAACTCCAGGTCGAAATTTGACCGCGCGTGATTCGTGCGGTTCCTTCTCACATGGGCCAGCTAGGCGTGGAATCCCCAGCCCAGGGTGGAACAAGCCTGCGCCATGGAACACGTTGTTATAGCTGTGTGCGTTGCGAGACGGGTTGCGCTGCCGTCAAGGAGGCTGGAAGCACCCCTGACTTACACCCAACCAGCGTACTGCTCCAGCACTTCATTCCTGATCCCTTCAGACCCATGGCGCACGCCAAGGAGACGTACGTTGCCAATTGTGCCTCCAAAGTCATCTTCGACAGTGCTTTTATAATCAACCAGGCGTTCATTCAGGCGTGCGATAACGGTAGGATCATCCCGGATCAGCAACGCGATGGCATCGTATCCTCCTGCTCCGGGCACAACCCCGCCGATGACTCCGTCAATCTCAGCCACAGAGTCCAGCAGCTCGGTCTGTACGCTTGGTTCAATGGGAACGCCCGTCCGGCGGGTCATCGTGCGGATATGATGGCGGGAGCGCTGAATCAAGGCGCGAATTTCGGCGAAGTTGCCGTCCGTATTGATGTCTGGATGTTGCGCCAGGCGTTTCAACTCTTGCCGCAGTCGCTCGTTGTTATTCTGAAGACTGGCCCAAAGGACATCGGCTTCGCTCTGATTTTCATTCCGCCATTTCATGACTTTTTTCACCATCGATGGGGTTTGCGAGCCACAATCAACGTCACACAACACCATCTGCATCCCGCGTGGTAGCTGCATGCCAAAGTCTACGCACTCAGTATCCCAGGGGTGCTCGGCATCAGCATCCTCGACCACAGCGAAAAGTCGATCTTCAAATCCAGCAGTGCCCACGTCACCAACCGATTCCAATATCGCAGGTGAGAATCGCTTGTAAAGACATGATCCGTACACAGCAGCTGCCACATCAAACCCTGATCCAACCTTGCCCTGAGCTGAGCAGTGGGCAGCTTGTGCCAGGTTGTGGAGTTTGTCACGACCAGTGCCGAGATCATCTGCCTGCATAGTTCGATGAATTACCAAGGCTGAAACGAGGGCCGTGACCAGCGCGGCCGAAGAGCCCAGCCCCGTCTTGTGAGCTTCCTGGAGCGGGACCCCGAAGTTAACAAACCGCCCACCTCGGCTCTGAGACGCAGGTCCTTTCGAAGCAGCCGTTTGGGAGTAGTAGTCGTTGTCTGCCAGGATTGTAACCGAAAGCGAGCCGAAGTCCTTCGAGTCAGCCACATAGCTGATATAAGTCAATGCGTAGCTCAAAGAGGTTTCGACGAAGGGATTCCGCGGTCTATTAAGACATTTTAGCCTTCAAATTCATCACAGTACCACCATCCAATTCTACATACCCATCACCTTTCTGAACCACCTTGACACCCCCGCCATTCTCACATCGTTGCACGCCATGTTCCCACACAGCATCCACAAACTGCGGCGAGCGTACAACGACCGTGTCCTCGATCTCTTGCTCCTCGACGGCCGAACCTCCTTGATTTACCTGCGCTTCGACCCCCACAGTAGCCTTTCGGTCTGCTCCTGACCCGGACGGCCCTCGACGGTGGCCCCTTCTCAGCTGCTGCACAACAACATGGATACGTGCATCGAGGGCAAACACAGTGCCGGTGTAGTTGCGATCAAGGACCAGATATCCACCAGTCAGAAGCACCTTTCCAGGCGCAGACAGAGCCGTCACAGAGGAAGGTAGCTGGGCCATGGATATCGATTGTGGGGTCGTGAAGCCCAAAAGCGGGGGAAACAATAGTTGTAGCTTTGTGTCCGATGGGGTGGTAACGGGAAAAACTACCGGGACAATTGGTCAAGTCGGTTTCCAGTAACAGGCTGAATCTCCCGTCTCCAGTATCCTTCTATAGCACTGGAGGAAGGGGCGTGGAGTCGCAGGGCAAGAACGATGGACATCTTTGGTGGGGAAAAAGCAAGGATGTATCGAAATCTCCAAAAAGGGACTAGCGTGCGGAAGGACCATGTTGCACCGCATCGGAAAATAGTTTGTTGTCTTTGATTACGCGAGATTCTGTTCTTTTCTGAGCTTCAAGAAATCACCTCTTCCATGGACCATGGGAAGCACTTTGCTCGATATGGTATATTGTATATCAACTAGTTCAACCTTGAGTTTGCCTCGTCTTCATGTCAACATCTCGGTTCGAAATGCTTCTTGATCCGGAGGTGACGTCTATACTCAAAGGCGTAGAAGCGCAATGTGATAAAGTACCTTCAAGTAGGGAAATCTCTAATGGGAAAGCACAGTATTTATAACATGTTTCCGCGTCAATGATTCGTCTTGTAATCCTGAGCAGTGCTTGGTGAAAATTGTTTAAACATTGCCTCCAAAAAACTGTAAACATTTCCCTATTCAACAACGGAGCAGAACATCACAGGTTCAATGTTCTGCCGTGACTTCTGTTCGAATTCCACACCCCTGATTTGCCCG
This sequence comes from Penicillium sp. PG113-03A, assembly GCA_037042135.1. NCBI lineage: Eukaryota > Fungi > Ascomycota > Eurotiomycetes > Eurotiales > Aspergillaceae > Penicillium > Penicillium sp. PG113-03A. Next base: position 73,631 of record JAXQJW010000132.1, on the reverse strand, counting down.
GTGACAAGATTCCATTCGGATCCAGCAGATCTTTCAACGCCGTCTTGACTTTAGCCAGCGCACCATTGTTAAAATCATGATGACCTGCGACCTGGTCCATGAAGCTCACATGGGAGCGATATTCAGAGTATCCCATTTTGACGGTGACATCGGTGAGGACCCCGAGGAGCTCTCTCATCTTGCTTTGTTCCGAGGATTTGAACATGACCAGATCAATAGGAATCACATAGCGTGCCCAGAGATGAAAATCGGCCACAAAATCAAAGCCCGCCTGCATGGTGAGCTTTTTGCATTCTAGATACCACTCATACATTTCACGACCGGACGGTGGAAGTACCGGTGCGAAGGCAGCGTGTCCAGCGCCGGGCTCCCGGAAGTTCAGCATGTTCAAGGAGAATAGAGTGGGACGACCTGTTTGGGGCAAAATTTCTGGCTCAGGGCCGATGACCTCGGCGCTGAGGGCTTGACCGGGCTCGCTGGTGAACATCTTCGCATGTACTACCGCGCCGGGAATCGAGTTGAATGCTCGCTTGGTGGCAGCCAATTGTGCTTCGATCATGTCGCGGGGTCCATAGAAGGAGAACAAATTCACCCACCATGGCCATTTCTTGGTACGATGGATCTCCCTTAATACGGACTCGGGTATCGCGGACTTTCCGACATAAGGCGCAACTTTTTCGCGGATGTATGGGTCTTCGGCTGCGCCCATGATGAGACAGACAATGTTGCCAATGCTTGGCGAGTTGGTGATAATGCGACGACGGAGAAGATCGGTCGAAATTCCCACGAGGGGCGCCAGATCTTCTTCGTTGGGTACTTCGACTTTGCATTGAATGAATGCTTCCGGTGCAGGTGTGCAATGAATCCCCATCTTGGTGACAACACCTAGAAGTGTTATGAGTTAGTGACCAGGGACTTCGGCAGGTTTATTGAAACCAAACAAGCAGACTAACCAAGATTTGACTGGTAGAAGAGTCCATCGAGGCTGGGACCAAGCCCGCTAAATGGCGGTTAATAGACTATTCATACTGCAGTTGAACAATGCTGCTCACCCTTTGAACAGCGCAAAACACTTGTTGCCCTCCATTGCCCCCATCCCCGTTCTGACCAACTCCCCATTGGGCAAAACCACTTCCATGCCACATTGCATCTGTGAATGTTCCCCCTCCGGTGTGTAGCCAAAACCACGGTCCAAGGTATTTCCAACGACGGAGCCCCAGCCCAAGGACGGAGCGGATGGCCAGAGTCTAAGACCGCGCGCCTTGACAGCCTCGTAGAGATCAAAGAAAGTCACACCAGGCTCAACAATTGCATACGCATATTCTTCATTGATCTCGACGATCTTCTTCATGCGATGGAGGTCCAGCACCACACTGCCAGGCACCACAGGCGAGGAGCCACCGTATCTACAAGACCCGCGGATCCAGTCAGCACACATTCACTTCTCTGGTCGTCTTGGATCTGACCCCAAATTCTTTCCTCGCGAGACAGTCCACAGAGGGATTTTGAACCGATTGGCGCTTTTGACCACCAATTGGACCTCCTCCACGGTCTCTGGCCGCACGGCTCCACTTGGGCTGTGGTCATGAGCTAGGGGATACGCGTCCCCGTAGCTATATTGACCATGCGGACCTTTGGGAGCACCGGAGCTAGGGTCTCTGGAGACATTCTCAGAACCGATTGCTGCAGCAATCTCGTCGAAGAAAGCATCCAGTGTCGTTGCATCGACGTTGGGAGGAAGAACACGGAGCATTCTTATTTTCCGGGTGTATGAACACAGCCTCAGACCAGAATCAAGTAGAATCTTTGAGTATATTGAAACGAACGCGTGTTGTGTAAGACCTTTATAGGACATATGGCCCGCTTCGGGTGAACGAGGGGGACGGCGGACTCGATCCCTCGCTGAGCCTACCACCGGCTACTTTAATCCAATAAGATAACGAGGTCATCATGCGGTTCTTTCTCGGCATCGATTCATTCGCGCTGATGGTCTTGTCACGCTGCCCGGGACTGTGGAGGTGCCCCATTACGTCCCGGCGGGGGAGGTGAACTAATTCCGCGATTGAAGATCGGCGAACTGAGGGTGCTGATATACACACAACACTTTTGACTAACGGCACAATAGCCTCATAATTAACAGATCATCTGCTGCTGCTTCCCTTTAGTTAGTGACATAGTTAACTAAATGGTTGGCTTGGATTGGGTGGACGCCATGCGAACGTTGTGTGGTCAGTAAAAGGTTGTGTGTGCATCAACATCGCGGACTGAGTTAAGATTAGGTCGCCACTTGCTATGAACTACTTTTTGCAATCGGACTGTTTAATAGATCTAGATGATTTGAAATTTGTGTAGAGGTCTTTTGGAGAGGAATCCGAACAAAAGCCATTTAGATTGACTATAGCGAAGATTGTACATCGAAGTAGCCAAGTAGCGGAGCATTTTGAACCAGCGAAGCAGTAACTCAGAAATAGATTGATAATTTGACTCGGCTACACTTAAGCCTTCACATAACGAGTGTCCTATCAAATAAGCAACCCGCCAATAAATCCAAGTCTTCACCATTCTTCTGGCTCCAATGCTCCCCGTCCACTCACTTTCACTTCCGGAATTTTCCTCACAAGGTTCTGATCTCCCAATACTTCTTTCTCGACCCAGTTTCCATGAATTTGGCCTCTGATGCGGAATGGTAATTTGATGATAGCCACCGGCTGACTGAAATTGCATGTATCCAAGAGAACCAGATCAGAGCGGTTCTCCATTCTTCTCTCCACCATGGCCAGCACCCAACCATCTCCCTCTTCCGCATCATCCTTGCGAGGAATGAATACAGGCTCCTGGACATTGCAGCTCTCGCCAGGATTGTAAAACTCTGTTTTCCCCGTCCTATTATTTACCATCGCCAGAGCGTTGAGAGAGGGAATCACTCCAGGCCCTGGAGCACCAAGCACGACATTCATGAAAAGGTATTCGTATTTCTTTGTCATGAAACGCTCGTCAATTCTCGGGAACTCCGAAGGCAGGTCCAGTATCACTTGCGGCTCGGAGATTTTGCTTCCACTGGGCTGGCTGAGATCCAATTGCCAACGGACAAAATCCGCTTTTCCAGTTGGCGTAGGCATTGTACCGTCATCGGGAGGGAAGAAGACTAATTCGTTATCGAAAACCCGGGATGACTCCAAGTAAAGGAGTCCTCCATCTTCTTCCCAGGCGGCTGCAGTATGGAGAGCAATACAATTCTCCCACGTGTAAACGCGGTACTCTCCTTCCTTCCAGCCTTTTGGCAGACACTTGCCCGGTCGTCTTGGGGTCACGATGAACGTAACTGGCCTCTTGGAGTTCCACGCCCAGTGCTGCCCCCCGGCCTTGATCCGCTCAATGTCAGCTTCGTAAGGCCACATGACGAGGATGACGAAATTCGGCGTGATGGCGCAGTCATGGATCATGGAACACCAAGGAGATTTGATCCATTGTTCATCTTTTTTCTTCCCATCTTGGTCCAAGGCGTAGATAGCAATGTCCAGAGTGGCCAGGCCTTTGGCTTCATATCCAAAGACAACGAGCTCATTCGTGAAAGGATCCACTTTGGGATGCGCGGTAAAGGTCTTCGCCTTGACCTGGCCCTCGAAAGGATCATACGTGATGGTATCCAGAGAATGAGGATCAACCTGGTATGGTAGGGCAACTTCCTTTAGAGCGAGGAGCCGACCCGCCCAATAGACCAGATTGGTATTCGCGGTCGAATCGACAGCGGCACGAACGCATGGGTGATGCGTAAAGGGGTTGCGGTAGAGACCGAACAGCCGCTGGTTGGCCGTCCGTTCAAGCTTCAAGCGTTCGGTGTCGACGTATTTGGTTTTCATATCGACATGGCCATTTTGGATTCGAAAGGCAGACACATTTCCGTCGCCCTCGATTGGGATGCTGTTCTCCGGGGCGGGAGGGTAGAATGGATCGGCCATGATGCGATAGAACGTTCCACTGATCTCGTCTGGAATCTTTCCTCGCACTTCGAGGTCGGCAACTTCAGTTTCCATTCGGCTGGGAGCGGCTGCCCATGGGACGCTGAGGGCATCGTCCCACTTGCTTGGAAGTGCCCGTAGCTGGTCGGACGAAGTCATGATGAGAGGTGTAAAACTGGATAGCGGGGAACCAAGTCAAATGCACGAATGAATAATTCTGGTCCTCCAGGGGCACAATAAAACAATATTGTGAGAAGTCCTGTCTGCCCCGTATATACAAGATCGATTCCGCACTGTACCCCATTCGGCCCCACAAGCCGGCGGGGGCGGCAATTTGGAAATGGAGCAATGAGATCCCATTTCCTTTCCTTCTAAAGAGTGGGAGAAGATCATCACCTCGTAATTGTCATTTCAATTCGCAAATGTTGTACTCGGAAATTTGTTCACCTTTTACTCTGAGCACGAGGATAGAGGTTGGCACGCCCAAGAGAGCCATCATGCACAGATAATATCAGCACCACATTCGCCATGGAAGTTAAAGTTGAGGTCAGGGCAGAGGCTTGAGGTGGAGTTCACGTCATAAAATGATGGGTAGTCGCCATTGAAAGTATTCACTGTCGACCCAAGATCGGTCAACAGCTTCACAAGGCCATCGACTACGCGCGGCGATAACCATTCACACGTGCAAGTCCGATCTGAAATGATCCCAGAGACGATTTTGACGACAGCCTCAGTGTTGAAAAGAGAAGTGAAGATACCATCTTTGTCGCAGCGGTCGGCTAGCAACATTGGCTCCCCAAAGCCTTCACTAATGAACCTTTCCCCTTCTTCAGTAGAATCACCGTTGACAAGAAGACCAGGGAGTCCCGAACCGATATGGACTGTCTGCTGTTGTTGAATGGATGAAAGAGCGGAGTAGGCGAACAGAACAAGGCCAGCATGGTAAATGATGACAACTTGGAAGCTTGTGATTTTATCGAGGACCTTGAAAAGCCGCAATATCTGTCCAGCGTGCCAGATAGCCTCTCGTGCAGCAGGCGTATCAGGCCAGTCTTTCATGACTTGATACATCTGCCGGGACTCCGGCTCGCCCCTTCTCCCTGCTAAGATCTCAATGTCTTTGATCGATGCGTATAGTGTCATTTGGAGGTAAGACACAATGAACGAGCCAATATTCGACGGAAAAAATCGCTTGCTGAAGACCGTGTTGAAGTTACCAATGGCGGATTTTAGTTCTGATTGCCGGATGCGAGCGCTCGTGGGCTCATGACTGCCCTCACCCAAGTGAGCTCTCGCCGAGAGGGATAGTAGCGATTCCCGACTATCGATAATCAGACCGCCGATAATGTGAAAACATAGCTTGAACGCAATGTCTTTGTCGAAGAAGCACTCCGGCTCAAGTGCAACGGAAAGCGACGGTAAAATGTCATTCATCTGGAGTGCACGACCAGAAAACGAAGACAGGTAGACCTGTCGCCAATCCTGAGGACTTTGGGCAAGCCAAAGCTTCTTCGGTTGTGGTAATGGGAGGTGGTATTCCGAGATTATTGTGGAGGTTCGAGTCCCCAAAGTCATTGAAGATTGATTATCGTAGATGCAAAAGCGCGCCATCAGCCTGTGCTGTCAAGTCAGCGCGGTGAATCATTGCTCATGCAAAAGGAATAGTACCTATTGTAACTCTCTGATATAACCCATAGGCGCCATTGTCGGGGAAGCTCATCCTCGGCGGTCGTAAGAAGCGACTCGGCAAAGGTCCCGGAAAGCCTGCCACGAAATCCTGGACGCGTATACTAGAAGCCGCTGTCAGCTTTCGTCGGGGTCGAGAAAAATAGTACACGTACGGCGCGAATCATCTCTGCGAAAGTATTTGCTCTTAGTGCGGACAAATGGGCCCCGTACCACAAATGCGTTTCGAGTTGGATAAGGAAGGATTGGACGAGCTGCAGCTCAAGCTCTAAGTGGCTCTGATCCTCAATCTAGGACTACAAATGAGAATTCTCTTTCTTTTGATACGTCATAGTGGCAGGCCTACCTTCTCCAAAATCTTGAGTCGCAGAAGCTTCAGCATTATAGATCCCACATGGCGCAGAGAAGCAACGGGCGTGTTAATAGCACTGGCAGCAACAATAGTCGCTGTCAGTTCAAGATTGTTCAAGTTCGGCCTGAAAGTCGGCCCATGGATCCAGGGATCAATCTTTTTGTTGTGCTGTTTGAAGAACCGATGCACCATGACATCCAGCACGCTTGGCAACGGAAAGTTCGCATGTAGGCTTTGTGAGAGACCGAGCCACCCTCGTCGCCCAGCGGTTGTAATAAGGTCCGCCAGGAGAGTTTCCCGGGCCTGAAGATCGAAGAGTGGTGGCACGCATTGATCTTCATCGAGCAGGAACTCGCCCTCGAGATTGTCACGCTGGGAGTGTAAATCTGCGGTCAACGAACTTTGGTGCCACGGCAGACTCTTGAATGCCCGAGAAGCCTGCTGGATTCTTCCAGTAGCGATCAATGTTTCCCAGCTGTTATGACATTGTGGGAAGGCGAATGATTCTGTCATGGCATTTCCTGACAATGTGCCTGTCAATGGCCCAATTGCTAGATTTGGCTTGTCAATCAAGCTGTCACCGGCTTCCTGGTGCATATCCATCATGGCACCCGAGCCAATCATTGATTGCTCGTTTGTAAAGCAGGAGGGCGTTGAGAACGAAAAGGCATCCTCGGCATCGTCCAATTCACCCGGCGTGCTTTTTCCTCCCCTCGGCGTATCTAGCATCGTGGAATAGAGAGGACAAGGTAAAACAGGGAATTGGATTCCAGTGTCTGTGTCCAAAGAGGGTGAACAGATTATACCCCTCTTTTGACAGCGACGACATGGTCTTTTATCATCACATTTCACCTTTCCAGCTGCACATGGCACGCATGCTTTATTCACTCTACGTGAGAATGTTGGTGAGCCTGATTGGCTTACCGTATGAATCGACTGATGTCTTCTAAGAAGGTCCCTAGTACGGTGTTAGGGAATCAAGCTTTCGAGGCTGGTGTTTTCGTTGGTCTTACTTCCTCACGAAGCCTTTCCCGCAACGTGAACATAAAAATGGCCGTTGGGCTGTATGTGACTGTAAATGTCGCACGAGATGATCTTTCCTTGCGTATGTGCGAGTACATTGGCTGCACTGGTGGGGCCTTGTGACTCGGGTACGGCTCTCTTGTGAACGGGTATCATCCTGCAAGCTTCGCTCTCCCCGTGGGCGAGATGGCTGAGCAGGAACCATGACGAGCTAGTCTGGGCAGAGCAACGATGAGCATGAACAGTCTTGGAAGATCTAGGATTCATGATAAATGCCAGTGGAACCAAGAGATCCGGTTGGACTGAGGCATTGTCTAGATGACTCAGCGGAACTGACATCGGAGAGTGGGCCATCCGATTATGCATCGGAATCTTGGACCTTGAAGTTCCATGGTCATGACCTTTCTCGGTGCATCTTTGTGATTAGTCGATTTCTTCTCGATCATAGTCATCCTGGATAATAAATAAAGCAGAATCATAGTGCAAAAGTTGCGATTTCACTATTTGATTTTATTCGGAATTTGCCATGGCCAATCGCAATTACAACATCTATATTCTAGATAGGCGCTGACCACCTCGGCTCATCCTATCTATTGCACTTACTATGCTATTGTTTGCCTATATATTTCATTGTTTGGATAATTCTACTACATACGACCACAGGGTGTGGAGAACAGGGCTTCCCGTCCGCTCAGCCGTACTTAAGCCACACGCCGGTGAGTTAGTAGTTAGGTGGGTGACCACTAGCGAATCCTCACTGTTGTATGTCGGGGATCACCCACTCTTTTTTGATTCGTCCGCCCTCCCTCTCTTGCCGCTTTAATCTTCAGCCCCTTCAGCCCCTTCAGCCCCTTCACCTGAACCCCTTGTCGCTTCACTCACTTTTCCTGCAGTCGCCTGAACAGAATGACGTGTCCCTCGGCTAAGTTTCCCTTGCTTCTCGCTGCTCCTTACCCAGTGACATTCTGACCTTGGTTAATTTTATGGCCCCACTATCATTAACTCCCTTATGCCCCCTCGGCATTACTGCGAAATCTATCCGACACTGACTACTAACCGCCACCTTATTTTATTGACTAGTTACTGATTCAAGGGCATGCGGCTGAAGTTCGATCAATACCAGGTGTCGTCGGGTGGGAAAGGGGGTGACCGGAGCGGGTGAGGTGATGGTAGTGTGATCCTCGCACAGGCCGCTCAGTTCTGCTACAATCATTGGCTGGTACTGTTCCCTCGTGAAACAACTCTCACATGGATCTGCAAACATCCACCAAGCATTTCTCAGGATGGCATTTTCCATGAGTATTCATGAGTTGACACAGTGAGCGGGGCACCGGAAACGGCTCCTATTAAACCGCCCGGCTGCTGCCTCCCGTAGTTCCTCTGCCGTATTGGGCGTAGTGCCACTACTAGTTCCCCGTTCTGGCTTAGTGTCGTCCCGCCCCATCGTGCGACTACCGCACAGACCTTTTCAGCTAAGCAGAAGTTGAATATTATTGGGCCATATCCCTCCCTCTCAAACACTTTGTCTCTTGGCATCTGCACATCACTATAATTGGAAGTAGCATAAAATTCTGTTTATTGCTTTTATTTCCTGGGCTGATTAACACCTGATTTTTGGCAGGATCTTAGGAGGGAAATTTATTCACACGAAATTGAATGTCAAAGTAACAATGAAACGCAAACTCTGAAAAGGCTTGGCTAGCCGAGGGCGTAGAGTATGCACAATGCGCTGTAGCGCCTGTATATTAGAAGGTTTCTGTGTACAATTCGTAGCAGACCGCCGTTTTGGGTAACCACCCCACGGGTGTTAGGTTTAGTGCCCGTCCTTTGTGTTCCTGTAGTGGTTTAGCGTCACCCCGATGTCACTGTTTAAGAGTGTGGTTGCCAACGTTGTTGGGAAATGAAATTTGATGAAGATGAAATGTTGAAGTACTTGAGCAGTATATTAGAGTTGACAAAAGCTTTTACCTTGTACACCCTCCAGAATGGAAGGGAGTCTACAAAATATTTTGTACTACTGCACAAGCGGTCACCTCAGGACAAGAAATACTCATGTAGAATCGAGCTGGATGTTATGGTTGAAGACAGTAGGATTGGAAGGATGATTAATGAACTGGTCTGTTTGATATCAAGACTGGTGTCGGGAGCAAACATGGCCGGATTGGGATGTTTGGGGTTATCAACAACTTCCCCCACCAAATAGATATTTACTTCTTTCTTTCCCCAGTCTTGATACTTTCGTCCTCGGTACCGAATTGATCTCCATTCAATTGACCTGTAACACTGGGCAGGTATGCAAACTTGAGTCTGCAGTGATCATCCGCTTCTCTCGCAGTTCCTTGCAAGACATGCACCTATTAATAGCTGGCTTCGCTTACATTTTCCGACCATGCTCGCGGTTGTTCTAGCAAATTGACGATTCTCTTCGCACGTGGAATCATAAATCAATTCAACAAGTCATGAACCAAGTGAAAGGCTTCCTGGTTTCAAGGGTGGCATTTGATGATTATTGGAGGAATGTATGAAGTAAGGCGTATTTCGTCGTTGGAAACTTGAGGGATAGACGAAAGCGTGTATATGAAATGGGACGAAGAATATTGGATCCCAAAATAGTCATACATTCGTTTGAGATGTGTGTAGTAGCCGTCCGCAAAGACCCGCATCGGGAGGTCCACTCGATTCTGGGTTGTATCTTCGCACAAGTCGGTCGGGATTGTGAGAAACGCAGAGTCGAGGGACAATCGATCTTGCTATATTCAAGTCACAGATATTAGGCCTACTCAATAGCGGAGATAAGGAACCCACCTTCTCAAACACTTCCACCTCAAATCGGCCACAGGGGTCTGCATTGAGAAGGTGTGCGGTAACGAGGCCAGCCATTCCAGATCCTATTATGGCCACAGACTGATGTGGTAAACCTCTTGATGACATGTTGAAAGCGACCACCTTCGTTTAGTCGCTTCAGCAGCAGGCAAGACAAAGACAAGGTTCTAGCGGTAGCGGATGCTGATTTTTGGGTTAAAGGCGGACATGGCTCAAGGTCGCCGCCAAGGGCACTTTGTCAGCGATGGATCTGTGAAGGCTTTGGCTAGATAACCGGCCCCACTCACCCCGACCATCTATATTGTCGTCGTACAGGGCCTAGTTCAAAGGACCGTAGCAAGTCCCCAAATCTAGTTAAATGCGCGTAAAATACAGTCGGACCAGGAAGATACTGTATGGTAGATACCTCGAAGAACCAATCAGGTGAGACGAACTAGCATACAGCTAATTCAGTGGAATTCAGTATGTAGTACTAAGAAGCAGATATCTGGCAGTAAATGAGAGATTGTACGGTGGAACCGCAGTGTAAATGCCAGATAAATAAGGCCAAAATCATGTGAGCCGTAGCTGCTGAATCAGCAGCAACCATGGGCCACCCAGGTTGACAAGTAAATTGTTCTGCTTGTCATATGTTAGTGGTCGCGCCGATTGTATCCATCGAAGAGAGAACTCACTCTGAACATAGGATTCAAAGACCACACAAAGACGAACTCGCGACCGGTCTTGGCTGAATATTGTCCGCGGCACTCATGGCATTGGCATTCCCCCAAGCTTTGATTTCGTTTTCCAATGCATTAAGATCGTTGCATTTCAAAAGGCCCTGGTTTTGCAGAAGCGCGAGAATCCAAAAAACCCAAACCCGACAAGTGATGCCTTGAGTATTCAAACGGCTATCATATGTCCGAATAGTTTGATCCAGAAGTGCTTTTTTTCCAGCTGGGACATCGGCTATTCTGAACAGTCCCACGAGGAGAAAAGACTTGAAAACCCCGGCAGTAGGCCCATGGTCGGCGATCCACCCACTGCCTTGCTGTTTGATATGGTATTTTGTGCCGCCAGTGTCAGGATGACTGTGGAAGTACAGGCCCCAGTGGAAATCATTCTGGGCCGGCGGGTGGTTTCTGATGAATAGAATAATATAAAGGCTGTTCACCTTGAGCTTCGACAAAGACATGATTGCAACAGAGTCTGGAAAATATAAGGATGACTTGGGTCGATATAATGATGTTTTTCTGGTTCTGAGAGCAAAAAAAGGAAGAAGCTGGGAAATGCTCACCTTTTATACCTTTGCCTCCGCATCCAAGCTTACTTAGATGGTGTCGAGAATTTAAATTCAATGAAATTTCATCACGAATCTAGAGAAGGAAGACCTCTGGTGATTGGTTGTTATTTAAAGTAAATATGCGCGCTCTTTGGTGACGGTCGATGTGGAATAATGGCACATGCATTGAGCTTGGGGTTGTTTCAAGTAAATTCAAGCGCTTAATGAGGAGAACGCTACGGGACATTCGGCCAGGCACCAAACTTGGTCTCATAATGGTAATATGACTCCAATGACTGGACTTGTCATTGAATCTTTCTTTTCCCCTGTACTTGATCTGGTCTTTGAGTACTAGAAGAACTTGCGGGTAACTAAAGTTTGTAGCGGATTTCTTTATCATGTTGTTTCAACCTCTTCGGTTCAAGCCTCATTATTCGAAGACATGCTTATCAAAGAAACTTTTGTTCAGACAGAACATTTTCTTCCATAGAAGAAAAACGTCCAGCAAACGGAATTGATGAGCGGTACTTTTAACATCCAGAACCTGAGCATTACCAGTAATACGAGGAACTTGTCAAGGCGGTCAGGGCGCGTTCGCATTCCAGTTCCCTCAAATACGCGCCGCCACCAAGGTCAATAATGAATTGATACCACCAAAAATCCTCCCGCGTGAATCTCAATGCTGTGGTGAAATCCCAGTACTCAGGATACCAGCCTGCTGATTCCCAATCGAGAAATCCTGTGATTCGGCCGTGATGTATCAAGATATTATGGGGTTTAAGATCGCCATGAGTAAAAAGAATGCGGTGCGGAATATCCTCAATGCCCTTTGCGACATCGAGAGCTTGATGGTAGGCCGTTTCTGATTCAAAGCCGCCTGACCAAGAAGGCTGTATAAGGTATTCGTCGAATTCTTCCTCAGAATCGAATGGACCGGCACAGTGGTTCGGAACGCGAACGCTTCGGATGGTGGTTCCTAGCAGAGAGCAGATTCTGTTCATACCCCAGGGGTTTGACCAGCCTCGCATTACTTCCAAATAGCCTTTAAGCTCCTGAAGAATCGATTTTTTCTCCTCGGCACTCAATGACTCGTAAATCTCGCCTAGTTCCCGACCAGGAACGCGAGTCATTAGAATTGAAATCGGTGCATGTGGTGTATCCGGATGCTCTCCATAGCAAATAACTCGTGGTACCGGAAAACCGGCTTTTCTCGCGACTTGCATAGCCAAGACTTCCTCCAGCCGAGTTCCATCAGACCATTTTAATATAAGCCCAAATGGAAGTTGGGCAATTTGGTTGTCGTAAGGAATACCGACCCAGCCGCAATAAGATCGAGAAAATCGGCGCATATGTCGATGCAAAAATCCCCAGACGCGGCGTACCTGGGGACTCGTCGGCCGAGGCGTCGGTGGTATTGGTTTGTGTGCAAGGAGACGAATGTCGTCAGACCAAGTAAACTCGGGCAGAAGGAGGCGCGGTATGAGCCAGGATACCATATTGAGACCAAGAAAACATGAATGGGGCTGCGTGTATTGGGAAGGCTAAGGTGACAGAAAACAGGGAGCTGGGCGAAGGTTAAGCTTGCCAGTGGACATAGATTACATAATATTGGTCCCGTTTATCGTAGGGAATAGAATTGTCCCGTAACCTCGACTTTGCAACGTGAGCCAAAGATGTCTCGAATCCACGGATGATTAATAGCTCTATTCATAATTCCTTTCGAAGTAGCAGCGAAAGCCAAAGAAGAATACAATGAGCTCAGTACGTACAGACAGTTGCTTTCTTGGCGTCGAGATAACTAGAAACCCGTGGCGGCTACGTGGATAGAGATGCAGATTCAATTTGCAGCAACTTCCTAACGTGGCTCAGATAAGGATTTGGGGTGCGCTCTTGGTCTCTCGCGAGGTCTGTATTATGGCCCAATAACCGAGCTGTGCCGTCTTTCTTCAGCTTCGGTTTACGAATCAACCCGCGTACAAAGTTAATTCGTGAATCAACATTGAAAAACCGGTCAGAATGCAAGTGAAAGCTGTCTATTGCTAAGACCATGAGCCTTGCAGCATATCTATGGCCGGTTGCCCCGTATTGTTTCTTATGTGACCGGGCACACAAATCCCATCCCTGTTGCATTAGCGCGTCGGCCGTGCGTGACTTTGTGAAGGTGGATCAGATCACATGACTGCGGTGCTTACCCAGGCAATTACCCAGGCAAAGGGTGAAGCATGTTCTTGCAACTTACAACTACGACTCATCCATGATGGTAGAGGTGAGAAACCCAGAAACTTTTTCGTGCTACCATTTATTGACTAATTTAGATCGATCGAGCAATACGTGCAACCCTTCTGCATCTTGAAAAAATACTCCGGGAAGCTGGTGATAATGTTTGACTGATCGCTCATAATCATTTTCTGGCTCATCACTAATATCGTCAGGTCTCCGCAGATAAAGCCATCAGAGTATTGGAAAGTCCGTATCGGATTTCGGCACTTCACCAGACATTCGCATCAAATCTCAAAAAGACCTCGCGAACAGATTCTGCTTCTCATGAGCGTCGTCTGTGGTTCGAAGATTTCTCTTCTCGACACGGAAATTGCTTAAAAGAGGAACAGTTGCACAAACTTACTTTGATAACAAAACATTGGGCGTTATCAGAAGAGAAAGTTGATTCTCTAGCATCATGTTCTTTGCTCTGGTCAAGCTGCCCAACGCTGTTCTGGGACGGTAAAAATACCAACAGCGACATGATCCGACATTGTTTCGATGACCTCGAACGAATACGAGAAATTGAGCCTTTGAGGAGGAAAACAATTTTGACTATCCTGTCGGAATACGTGGACGCAGAAGTAGAGCAGATGCGCAAAAACGGAAAACGACAACGGCATCGGTATCCTCCAAATTCTGATGCGCCTTGCGCATCTCGTGGAAAAATGCTCCTTCCCACAGCTTTACGCTCCATTGTGCGAAGACTCTGGCCCGAAGCTCATCCAGAGAAGCAGAAGGAACTAAAACGGAAGCTTTCCTTGTATTCTCGCTATGGATGGAAATGGCAGCAGGTTCGACCGCGTGGAATGATACTGTCCTTGCCTGATTGTGCGGCTAAAAGGTATATCCGCTTACTTCGGTCTCGAAGACAGAATTGGAGATGTGGTGTAAATGCTGACCCTGACAGGTTCGAAACCGCTGCATGGACCTCGATAGAATTCGAGGCAATCAATCAGTTCATTAAAACGTTACCCCAATGCCGCATCCAGACACTTTTAAGGAGAACAATAGGGACTCTCGTTTCGTTTTACAATGGCAAAGTTCAGCTGGAGACACCGTCAGCTATACCAGCCTACAGTATAAGTACTGAAGACACCAGAGTTGACCGACAATCACCAATCTTAGGACAGTGTATGTGCAACAATAGCTGCGTTTGGACAAGTATCTCTGACGGTTATTACAGTACATTCCGATGCATCTACAAATATCTCACAACCAGGCGAAACCCAGATGACTGGAAGCGACGTTTCGAGTTCTTCCGTTATTCCAGCCCGGGATTTGACCCCACCAGCATCCGAGCCAGTTTCACAGTCTGAGCAGACGGCAAGGCTCCGGGAACGTGCAACAACAGAGCCACCCGACAATCTCGATGTGGAAGCAATGCATGCGACCTTGATATCTTCGACAAAAATCTCTCCGATCAGATGTGATGAGAGCCTTCTCGGTTGCGGAACTGTTCAGACATCGTCGGATTCTCAGCTCCGAAGTTCGCTTCTACCACGAACTAGCGAAGCTAGCCTCGCAAATGATGCTGGCGCTGATTTACGCTTGGATTCATTCGACATGTCACAAGTCTCGCGAAGTGAGTTGCCGCCATGTGAGCAAAGTGATATGTCGATGCCACAAACACGTGTTCTCCCAAGTCAAGCTCAGGAAGACATGAACGAAACAGCCCTCTATGGTCGCAGATTTAACGACACGGATTTGGCAATGCAGGGTCTTTTCAGTAGACTTTCCAATCTCCCAGCATCGGGGGCCAGTGACAACAGCTTTGCCTCACAGTGGCATGCGTTAAATGCTGAACACCACGTACAAACGATCGATTTGGCTTCTGTCAATGGTGTTGATGCCACGAATGGGTCCCATCCAGTCGATCACGTCCTGGCAAATGATACGAACCTCGCCTTATTCGCAATTGAGCCACAGGCAGAAACCGGCTTGTTTTATCCTTCCTTCAATGACACAAGTCTTACGATGTCTGCATTTGCTCCTGGGTTCCTTGACCATGACCAGGGGACATTCGGCTTAAACAGCAGCTAAGTAACTACATTCGGGTATTGGATTATAATGCTATAAATACATGTTTGCGACTCCCTGATCAAAGCCATATGAATGTATATCTCACAACACGATGTTATCGATTATCAAAGCCACCAGTTTGCAACTTGGTGGAATATCAAGAGAACACTCTTGTAAGATATGATAATAATTGTCCCCTTTCACTTCAACGCCGTTAATCTGCACGTTCCCTTGTACTGAGATTGGTATCATTATGGTGAATGTATCCGCGATCTTAGGTTGACCGGGGAAATAGACAACACCACCCTTCCTGCTTTTCGATATCTTTCGATGCTGATTGGAAAAAGATGCCTAGCAATTTGTCAGACAGAACAGTAGGTATTGTATCCAGAGATGTCTCGACCTTTTGAAGATAATCTTCTAACGCCAAGTTCATGGCTTTGTAGCAAAGTTCACTAGGGTGGAACCCTTTAGCCCTTCCAATGGTTGGCTCAGAGACATTTTCAGCGATGGACGACACTTGGTCCCAGGCAGATTTCGCACTTTGCTCAACAATTTCAGACGAATGGACGATGAGAGGAATCTGGTTCTTTGTCGCCATGACAAGGATAGAGGATCGGGCGGGAACGTAGATTGTTGAACTAGCCCTAGAAGCAAAGCGCGTCGTTATGCCGATTCATCAATACCGAGATCTGTGGGATGAGCGAGGGAAAGTTGAAGTTACGACGCTGCGCGTTGCCGGAAGGTGGTAGTGGGGCTGTCGCGGGGCTTGGGTGCAACGATGAAATCGGTGCCCGACTCCAATTATCGGTTTCTTCCACCACCTTGAGTAACCGAAGTCAGGTGATTGGTGATTACCTAATCAACGATGAATAAATTTTGTGCTATCCTCCCATCTTATTGGTGGAGAGTCGAGAACGCTTGGAATTGGCAGATGTATTCCCGGGCTCACACATCCCAGTGAGTTCTCATATTCCAACTTCGCGTCCCATGACACAACTCTACCCCCTTCGCTGCCTTGTATCAAATACCGTTGAGCGACCCATCACGGTATTCAACAGAGTACTTGGTCTGGCAACACATCCTGCCATACCGACGGGAATCATACACTCGAATGCTACTCAACCTGAGAACACGCATTTTAAGAAAGGCTGGTACCCGAAAATTTTGTGGTCGTAACAGATTATACGATAATGCTCCTCTCTACATTGCAGCGACCAATCTACTTTGGATGCAGCTAGGTCATCAACCTCACTAGTTAGTTCCGATATGTTTCGCCCTACAATCTCTGGCTACTATTCTGTATGTACTAAGTAGGTTCAGCCAAAAATATATATATATATACTACTACAATCACACGGCAAATAATACCATCTAGCGGCAAGTAATATGCCACCTATGATAGAGATCTTGAAAAGCATGGTTGCAGCAGAATATTTGCAAGAAGGAAATTGGCTTTGATGTCAAAATATTCAAACTCGAATTGGATTAGTGTACACCTGTTTTTCTGACCTTACACTAGGGCTGTTGGCCGGTGAGATATAACCTATTTCTATATAGGACGAGATATTTCCCTTCAGTGCTTGATTAGTCTGTAAGAACGCCCGCCAATGTCTACCTTCCTACACATTATCCTCTAGCTCCCTTGACTCTACTTGAGATTACGAAAGCCATTGCAAACGGCATGGCAGCCTCGTCCGAAAACGATTTTCTCTTCGACGGAATTGAAAGCCTGCCATCTGAGCTCAAAGACCGCATTATCTCAACCGCTCTGTTTTCAGAACCACTAGGGTCCCATGCGGCTCTACACAATATCCAGTTGCTCAGCAGAGGGGCCCCATATCCCCGATTGAGGGAAAGAGTTGCGATCGTGTTCAAAAGCCAATACTTGCGAAAACAAATCGATGCCCACTGGCAGCTCTGCCCCGACTTTGAAAATGCCAAGCGAAGTCTGTATAGTATCGACAAAACATCTCAACCTGATCTTGCCTCATGGGCTATCTCCGGTTGCTATCACCGGTGTTTCAGGTTCCTCCTTGACCATGGGTCCATTCCAGCATCATGCTTTTGCAGGACTGGGGATAGTTTCTTATTTATTGCCATGAGGAATGGAAATACCGAGGCAATAGAGAATATTGTGTCTTTGATGGCCCCGGAGCATCTATCCCAACCATGTTCGTTGCAGGATCCGGAGAGAACCATATTACAGCACTCAACTCAACAGGAAATGTGGTTCCAAGCTTGCTGGAAAAAGGCTAGGCTGCGGTCGGATATGAACTTTTCCTCCTCGCTCAACTCAGACGGGATCGCGAACATCGCACAGTACGCTTGTGTCGAATTAGCGATTGACCTCCTCAACCGGGGGGTTGATCTCGGACAATCTTTTCCGGGAAGCGAAATACGCGGTTCGTGGGCTCATGAATTTCCTGGTTGGTGGGGTGTTTTGGCTCAAACGAACCCAGTACCTTTGTTGGACTGGTTCTGGAGACAGGGTCACCGGCCCCCACCGGCTTATTTGCTGTTCGTAGCGGCACACAGTCTCGTTGCTGCTACAAGCTGGGCCTTACGTCAAATCGAGAGCTATGAATACCAAGACTGGCAGGAGGTAGCTTACCTCGCTGCTGAGAATACTGATTCTCGCAGCGTGGAGATGCTGGAACTCATTCACCGACACCGGAAATCTGAGTGGAGAACAAGTGACATATTTACTCAGAACCTTGCCATCCGAGTCATTGACGAAGTTTGTCATACAATCCAGAGACAGCGACAGTCTGGGCCAAGAGATCAATCACACATTGATGGCGGACACAGCCACACATCTGAATCAGAGTTATTACAACTGGAAAATATTGCTGTTTTGAAAATCCGATACCTTCAAAGCATTAGTGATCGCATTGAAGTGGTTGGCTTGAAGGTCAAATCGAGGCGCAATGGACTACACCAACTAGCTGCAGCTATGGAGTCCATGTATTCATAGGCATTGTTCAGGACCACAATGTCTCCGTAATAGAGGAAAGGGCGTTATGATTATGCTTGCTGGTGGCCATCATCGCGAATTGGTACTTTTTTACAGAACATCAAGTCATACTATGGTCATAGG
The DNA here is from genome assembly GCA_037042135.1 of Penicillium sp. PG113-03A. Lineage (NCBI taxonomy): Eukaryota > Fungi > Ascomycota > Eurotiomycetes > Eurotiales > Aspergillaceae > Penicillium > Penicillium sp. PG113-03A. The sequence continues at coordinate 55,146 of JAXQJW010000132.1, read as the reverse complement.
CCTAGAAGTGTAGAGCACTTGACCCCGATGTCATGGAATTGACTCGAATTTGATTATTACATTATCCAAGTCAACTGTCCACTAGGCTGTGGTGATCCCACCAAAGACTAACTCATGGAATTATGGCTAGTCACTAGCAGCTGAACTATGGTTGAGTTTGGTATGACCGTGCAAAAAAATATAAAGCACTGCATCTCGCCGTCTAGTCTCTGTTCTTTTCAGTTTCAAAATTGAGTCTATTCCAAATTCAGTTAGACTCTGGGCGCCGTATAGGAACGCAGACATGACAACAACGCAAAACAGGCCACCCTATGACATGGAGGTCACTGGCTTTGTCGTGTTTTCGACTTCCTCTGATGCGACCGATATCAAGTCCAAAGTCAAGAGGTCTCTACATTCAAAGCCGAATCTAAAAAAAGGGCCTCTTGTTTATGGCAGAGGAGACGCTGAAATATGTCGACGATTTCTGCAGAGCGGGGCCACGGAAAATAACGCGGTAGGTTCGTGAGACGAAGATATTGAATTTAGCTCACAAATAACAGTTCTCTGAAAAAATTAGGGAGGCCATCGGTGATATTGATCGTCCCCTTCGTCAGGGACCCATTATTGTCCTTTCCGTCGAAAACCACTCATCGTGGGGCACCAGACTTGCGCACCCATCTCGCTATGCAGTGTCTGTCTTTCGGGATCTTTCGAACACCAATGGGTCTAGAGTAACATTCAAACTCTACCCACAAGATCTACCAAAAGAGGCAACGCTGGAAACCCGACCCGTTGAGCGGAAGCTGCAGCCAGACCAAATTCTTTTTGTGAAAGGGGCGGTCAGGATGGAGATAGAAGTTCCTTCTGGAGGATCATTCGTCTGGCAGGGAAATAGCGGGGACCCAATGGGAAATGATATATTAGACCCGGACGTTTTCGAATTCATGACGATTTAGGGATTCGCACCCTAGGGTATCTGTTAAAGTTCTCGGACGCAGCTCCTAGGCAGCTGATGGTGTTAGTTATCAGAAGCAGTGAATGACGGGGCCAGGCTACCATTTGTTGATACTTGGTTCTTAAATTGTAAAGCATCCGTGCCTCATAAAGAATGTTCAGATGGTCAGATCGTAGGAGCTGTATAGTCCTGACTTCTTCCGAAAGGGATAACCGTCGGATAGTAGGCAAAACGGGGATAAACAGAAGCGCAATCCCCGGGCCAAGTTCCGACTCGAACCTCCTAAGCTTCCTGCCCTGCTGCAGATCACTGCGAATGTTATGATCGTTCGATCGCCCAATATGGCGAAGGTAAGACGGCATCGACCAGACGCCGCGTATGTGATTACCTGGGGGCCCTCGGACTATCCCTTGTGCGCGGAGCCATTCTTCCTCATCCAAGGCTAGTGAGGACCACCGAATAACGGTTTGTAGTCGTGAGATCCATAGTCGTGAGCTCGCACCGTGTGAAATCAGGTCCACCACATTGTAGTCTTCGCTGGAACTGGGTTTCACGATAGCCGGGGTAAGATCGATCTCTAAAAACTTTAGGAGGTGTTCCATCTGAGCGGAAATATCATCAAGCAGACTTTCTGCTATGATAGGTGTATTGTGGCGAGGGGTCATTGTCGGTATGCGAAAAGTGGACATGAAAAACCCTAGGTGGTTGGGGCCTCAATTCCGCTGACTCAGAAGCACGTATTCAACCAAAAAGGTATAGAATGAAATGCATCCCCATACGATGGGCTTAGTTTCTTGGGCCCAGGCCCGCTTAGACCGTGTGATAGCAGATCTGAGCCCCTAATCATGTGTCTCTTTATGACCAAGGCTGCGGTATATAAACTAGGCACATTGGACCTGATCAAAGACTTCCAGGCCGGATTTTCACCTATAATGGCCGACCTTGTGGTACGCATTTTTCGACCAAGCCTCAAGATCTTCGGAGCTATATCTATGTGCTTTGGATCCTCAAAGGTGCGTCTAAAGGCCATAGGGGAGACAAAGGCTGACTTCTCAGGGCGTGTCCTCAAACAATCGAACCCATTCGCCAGATACTCTCTGTGTAGAGAGAACTTGTTCTGGACCTAAGATGATCTATTCCAGCGAAGCCAGCCACCGATCCGTCGGCGAGAACCTCCCTACGCCAGGACGCTTATTCCGGGGGCCAGGCATAGGCCATTATCAGCACGAGGCATCAAATCTAAATCCTGGGTGTGTTAATGAAGTTCTTCACCGTTTGCCCGAGGAAGGAAAACATATCGGAAGGAAAACAATAAAAGTACTAAAGGTACTGACCATCATGTATCCGGAGGCTGCTCTGGATTCGTCACAGTTGGAGGTTGAGTATGAGCTTGATGGGAGATTGGGACAAGGAATTTTCAAATACGAGGATATCAAAGGCCTCGACGGGACACAGAGCGCACTGGAAAATTTTGGGCCTGCATTCAAGTAGGATATAGCTAAATAGGCTCTTTTGTGTGTCTTTTATCTTGATAAATATCAGCGCAAAGCTTGTGAAACCCCCATGATAAGTATATTATGAGACAGACACTTAGAGATACATGCCTCGAATAGGGGAAGAACAGGCATTATACATGCAGGATACTAGGATATAATGACAAATAGAAACGACATCGTGATGCAATGGAAAAGTAACTTTTATCGTAGGGTATGCATTCTGAGCTAAACTGCTTCAGGGTACCAGGTCATGCGCATATTCGCGTAAGCCCATAAAGACACCCTCGCCCCTTCTTTCAATGATTTTCCAAAACCATGCCTATGCATTATTTCATCGAAAACATTGCCATACCGAATCCCTAAGAGACCACTCAATCTATCCTTGCCATCTTCCGTTTCCACTCTATAACTCGATCTGGTCAACAATCTCATCCTCGGCACAATGCCATAATGCTCCAATCAAGCAGACAGACTGATCCTGCATCTTTGATCACGACGCGTCTCTCGCTTCCTCAATTACTTCTTCTCCTATCTTACGTCATTCTCGAGTCCTCTTTACCGTCAAGGATTGGAGACATACGGCAGATCGAAGACATCATCCATCGCGACGAAGACAGGTGGCATCCACAGATCGGCCAAGAGCAATACCCCGAGATGAAAAAGGACTGGCATAAAGTATGTCAGGAGACGCAACAGGCGTGGCGATATGTTCGCGAATACATGTTGCAGCGAAACTTGATCAAATCCACAGTCTCTAGTAGAGAACTACGGGAGAACCTTTACCAGCTTCTCTACCGTATCGAACAAATATCAGCACAAGGCTTTAATGCAATATGCAGCAAACGTGTTTCTAAAGAAAAACACTGTACTCCTCTTTCGGAAGAAGGAAGCTTGGTACTAGTCTGTCTCAGCGTTTCCGTGACTTCGTCAGGTGGATCTGTCCCCCTGAATTCACTACTCATCGACCCGCGTCAGCATATCCTCAAAGAGATGGATTCCCAACTGCGGAACTCACCATTGTTTCGAGAGGGGATTTCACTGAGTCGATTGAAGGATGCACTGAACTCCTTGGACATGATATTCGAGGACTACAATACTATGAGTGATTACCATCTTGTTGGAGGTCCTTTCCACGGCCAGACATCGAGAGTAGTAATCAAAGAGCAAGACACGTGGATATGGCATTGTGAAAAGTCCAATATACGAAAGCCACGCTCCCGTATTCAACACCATAATGCAGGTGAAAAAAGACCTAGGGAAAATATGATCGGGAGCAGGGGTACTCTTGAGGCGCTCGGGTCTGTCAAGCGCTGGAAGCATAAATCTTGAGGGCCATAATCTGTTGATTATCATTGGTATTTGGCGGAGAAGAGTCATTGTTTGTATTAATAACGTGAAGCAGTTCTTAGCATGGAGCCGGCAAAAGGTCAACCCGGGACACATATAGGTGACACACGCCATACACAATCAAAGAAATGTTACCTTCTGCATCGTAGTCATCTGATGCGGCGGTCGATGGATCCAGCAGGCATTGCGTGCATTCGGCAGTTGAGATGGCGAGAGACCATTCTCTACTTTTCTTCATCCCAATGCGATTTCCACGCCGCGTATTCTCAGGTGATAAAACAAGATGGAATGACTAAAGCTCTAAATAGCCATGCTCAATATAAAATCAGACACATGATAAATCACTTCCTTTAAGACGCAATTAGGACATTATTCATCACTTCTTAAATTCATCACGCCCTCAATTCGTCTAGTGAGAATCACCCTCCATTGCGCTACTACCTACCACAGACCCTCTCAACTGAATTTTTTACGAGCAAATTCAAGATTATGGGATAAGTGCCCCAGTGTAGCGAGCCTTTCGCAGACAGCGAGATTCACTGGGGAGACATTCTAGTCCCGGAGCAAGTTAATATCACCTGACAGGAAGACGGGATATTATTTTCCCGTGGGATGGACGCCGTGAGTGCATGCAAACGTTGAGTATGAAAATAACGAGCTGCTTGCCCCTCCGAGGCTGAATTTTAGCCTAAAGGAAATGCCTATTTATCATATCATTTTTCCCCACCGATATCGCAATCTTCGCCGCAACCTTGACTCCGAAGGCGTCGGATTTCGCCCTTCAGCTCGGTGACCATATCCTGGAGCTTTTCATTCTCTTTCTCGAGCTTCTCGCAGCGATCTTGTGAGGCCAGAGCAAGAAGTTCATTCCGCTGTATCCAGTAAGGGCACTGTGAGTGGCTCGATTCGAGTTCATCGTATTCTCCTTGAACTCTTGCAAGATTTTCCCGCTTTTTAACGAGCTCGGATCTGAGCCTCTTGTTCGAGTCCGTAGTTGCATTGATCAAATGGTCGCAAAGCTCGTGGTCTTCGATCGTGCCATCGCAATCCTGAGGGGTTTAGTTGTCTTCTCGAAAGAAAAGAGAGTGGGCACTTGGCGACTCACCGAAAGGATCGTGCCGCCTTCACACTGGAGACGTCGTCTCTTCCCTGGCCGTGGCAGGTCATTCAAGTTCCGGTTCGATATGGCTGTATTTGGCATGATGTCGAATCGGAGGGTGCAAAGAGCTCTAGAAAGATTTGGCAAGCTCTGGCTGATTCCGCTTCCAAAGAGCACAAGGAACAAGTGTCTCAATGCTTGTTTTTCACGTTCGAAGTGCGACCTTTGAGCGTTAAATCACAATGACACACCTTAGCCCCCAACATAGATTGCTATTAGTAGCTTAGAACCCTTAAGGAATACGTGACTCGGTTGTGGATCCGTGCAATAAAAGGGGACTTTAAGCACTCTTGATGACAAAGTCACATTGAAAGACATGGCCCAAGGTCTCGACCACGCATATGCTTCTTTTCCCGTATCAGCGCAAAGGCCACCCCCATCATCCTCTCCGGCTCTCCACCAGCTTGAGTTGCGCACAATCAAGTTGATATTCCACTCACCCGAGTCACTAATTAGAAGGCCTATAGTCAATTTCTAAGTCGCCGGGATGGCCGGAGAGGCGTTTTTCGCGACCAGATGTTGATCGAGCAGTGGAGCAGGCTCGAAGAATATACCAAGCTAATCCGAAAGGAAGGTCCTCGGCGACGATCGCTAATTTCGGGGAACTTGGGAAGTGGGTCCTCCTTCGCTTCTTGAGTCAAGCAAGTGTAGCTACTTCTTCGATCCTTTTGACATTCTTCCCCGAAAATATTGTACAAGGGACCATTGGGGTGAATTTGCCAAGGGCGCTAAGTAGACGGGATCGTTGCATCGCCCCCATCCAATAAATATTCAAGTTAATCAGCGCTCGACTTAGTTCGTGGGCCGGGTTGTGATCAAATCATCGTTTTCCTGTCCGCGCGTACTAGTTCGAAGGATTATTGGCTCATCCGAGCAATGACGTGAATAGATGGCGCATGTCGCTCATTAAAAGCCTCATGATTGAAGCCTTCGTATTCAAGATTCTGGTTCTCATTGGGTCCTCCGCCTTATCCACGTCTTCCTCGACTGAAAATACGTACATACCTCGTGGCTAATATCGATAGAAGGGTGGGTGATCCTCAACGGATGGATGTCTTCACTGTTATAGTTCGTGGCACGACGTACATTTTCAAGGGCCCGTGCTCAGCACTCTGCACATAAATGCTTTTCTCCAAGATCAAAAAAAGCCCATACAAAAGAAAATCATCTTTGAAATTCACCCTACAGCCAGTACATCTACCAGCAAAGCGTTTGCATTATGCTTGGACAACTCCCACCCGAGATCTTTTCAATGGTTCTTCGGAATGTAAGCTCGTCGAGTTTGCCAATTAATCACGGGCTAAGTGACTCTAGTGTGATAAATCCGTTCCTAGTAACCTTTGCTTGGTGTCAAAGAATTTTCATTCAGTTGTGACCCCTCTCCTATTCCGAACGGTCACTATCCACGCACCAGATGAGGAAGATTTGAGCGACATGAATACAGCATCACTTGTGGCGTTTGGCGCCCCATACCTGCTTTATACCAAAGAAGTCATTATAACGGCCAAATTCCACCGAATTCTTCGCCATCGCTGTCATGACTGTGACTCCGAGGAATCCGATGATTTCGACGAGTTGGAAGACACGGAGAGCGATATTTACCTCGACGACGAGGAGAGTATATCCGAGGATAGTAACATTGGCAACGACCACGAAACCATTCCAGAACCAGAGCAGCTGCTGAATGAGTCCCCAATGCCCCACATATATGAATGGAGTGGTCGCACTGCGACCAGCGAACATGATGAAAATGATTCGGAAGGGGATAAAACGATGCATTTGACGGTACATGAACAATTTCTGGATACATTGGAGTCAAGGTTGATGCCATTCTTCGATCAGCTGCCGGATGGACGGCTTGAAAAATTTAGGTAATCTAGTTCCATCATCTGACTCTAATTTAGAAATCACCTACTGACGCTATTGAGCAGTTGGAATATTGGTATCTGCTTACCAGAGTCGATTGCCGATTACTTAAGTAATAGGCAACCACAAGTGAAGACTCTAGAGTTGGTCACCGACACTACATGCCTTGGTTACGGGTATCTTAATGTGGGTGATCTGCATAATTTCAAGAATCTCCGGCGTATCCGCTGGGTTGCTGCTGGTCCAGAAGGGTTGGAACCACTTAGTGAGATTTTTCGAAACAGTGCAGCAACATTGGAAGAGATTGAAATCGACGGAACTAGCGGTGGTGTGATAACGGGACGCCTCATCCGTGGAAACATGCTGCTTAATAAGGCCATGTCCCTGCCTTGTGATGCCTGCGAAGAGTTCTTCCCGTCATTGAAGAGCTTGACTTTGAGTGGTATCTCCTTTGAGAATGGAGAGAGATCCATCCCCTCGGTTTTCTCTTTTCATCGCTTGGCTAGCTTGACTCTGCAGGACTGTGCAATGTCAAATGAGCTTTTCGAAGTGCTAGGCTCAACAGAACCGAGCCTCGCACCAATTCGTCTCAAGTCATTTGAAATGACCTGCAGAGGGCGCGCGCTTAAATACGGAGGTATTGGTTCTCTAGTAGAGTTCCTTTCCTCATTCGATGGCCTTGAAACTTTGTTGATCGGTTGTCCCGAGGCTATTACAGGACGCTTTCTTCAGTCCGTTCGCCACCACGAGCGCACTTTGCGACAACTTGTGCTTCATCGCACTATGATCAATGAGCACTTGGCATATCGCTTCCGGCAATCTAAAGACGATTTATTATCAAGCGCAGCATTAGTAGATCTGCCAAGGCTTGAGCTATTTGGTATTAATATTACTCCAGGAAAACTGGTAAGGCACTCAGTCAGTAAGCATAGCCTGAAACTAATATAGTGACAGAGATCCTTCTTCTCTTCAAACCAGAGATATCCATCATTGAGGCTTATTCATATTAGGCCTTTTGCTTGGCTGCGATATAAAAATTCGCGTGAAGGGATCCTTGACTTGTCGGGTGAACTATTTCATAAGCTTCTCCCAGAAGCCTGGGACTTTTCCCGATGGGCCTTTGAAGACACCGAATTTCCAAATTTGACGGTGGTAGCATATGGGGACTTCTCTCACAATGGTCGTCGGCCTCATATGATTTTCCATAAAGGCCAGGTTTCGGATACGAGAGATTTTGACTATATGAAAAGTCACTGCAGCCAAAGCTTGCGCAAAGACAAGGAGGGCAGAGTGGATGGCCTCGTGCATGATGTCATAGAAGCCAACAGAGGATTTTTGGAGGCTTGCCCCGAAGATGCATTGCTATATAAGGATAATGTTCCCTACTGAAGTCACATTTAGAGATAATTGGGTTAGGATATATCACGATACATTTTTTCTACGGTTTTGCCAGTCAATTCACTGCCATCGGCCCAAGACAGTTGGCAGACGAGGGGGTACCGGCACTGAGGCCCTGCGCCTTGACAATGCTCATGAACGAGAATCGAAGGTCCCAGTGGCATGTGGTTATCTGGGAGTCCCATCCACCGGAGCTGGGACCTGGAGAACGCTTACACTCCAGGAAAATTGTCCTGAGCTATTCATCGCACATTGCTTCGATTGGGTATTTTCCGGGGCCGTGTTAATCGGGAAATTCCGCTTCACAGGCCAGTACGACCCGCGTGTTCATGAATGCGTAGGCATCGACTTGGATTTCACGACCTAGGATAATGGGGGACATGACAATCGGTGATTTTGCTACTTAATAAAAGTACGCCAGCTTTTGAGATTTGGATCTCCTGGGCGATAGCAATTGATTTTGTGCTCCAGATTCGGTTTCCTGTGTCCATCGGAGTTGTATGGTATATGTGGCAACGCGTAGAAGACTGAGTGTGGTAGCAGCGCGTGGGTAGTAGATTAACTAGTGGGTGGGAGGCGCACGATGGCTGTCTGTCTGGCAGACGGGGGCTGAGGGGTGGACAAAACACCCACGCTGTCCTGCTGGAACGGTAGAGGGCCGGTGTAATGATCAGATAGACGCTGAGCAAGTCATACCGCAGAAATAATGGACCATAGAGAAACTAATGAGACCGAAATCTGCTTGGGTAGTTGAATTGTCTACTGTATCTCATACAAAAGAGGGCGATATCTCTCGCATCAGGACGCGCGATGCCTTATTGCCAAGGCGCTGCCCATCCTGCCCTGCATACAAATCCCCCACGACACTAGTTACAACGGCAACCTTGCGTCATTTCTCGGGGAAATACTTCCGCCGGAAACTGTGAACAGTAGATGTCAGCCTCCTGGATAAGGCACCCACCAATCGACACCTGTCGCGGTTGTCTCGAGCTATTTCCCCTCTGACAGATCAATAGCCGACAACAGCTCGCTAGATCATAAGACTCTCTTTCTGCAGGCACAAGAGAGACGCTAGGGTATTCAAGATGAGGGCGGACGGGAGAAAGAGACGAGGAGCTTCAAGGGCTCAATCGACGGAAGAAATGTGGCCTCTGATTCGTTGGGGAAGTTCAACGTGATCACGAAGGGCCCACCTGTCCGTATTGTCGAAGCCAGTGGGTTTCCGCTCTGAGATGACTTGTGAGTACCACATGTATTGTATGGCTACCTTGCTACTGCGTCAGGCTGGTGACCCAATATGATCGCATACTGGTGTTGGATATAGGGCCGCTACTGAAGAGGATGTGGTATATCTCGGCCTCGGAACTGGCGCCTCTTGGTCATACATCTAGCTTCCAAGACATCTAATAGCTAGCCGCGAGAGATTGATTATAGGAATCAACAACAAACTTAATCCGGCGCTTGTCCGTCTTTCTCGTATGACATATGCGTAGTGACTACGCAATATTCTGGACAAGGACTGGAACATACCGCTAGGCTCTAGCGTAGTTGTTATGATGATAAATCGCAAATCTTTTGCGTAGTGACTGCGCAACATCGGACAGGGATCGGAACATCACGGTAGCTCTAGCGTGGCTGTGATGATGATAAATCGCAAATCTTTTGCGTAGTGACTGCGCAACATCGGACAGGGATCGGAATACCACACTAGGCTTTAGCGTGGTTGTGATGATGATAAATCGCAATTTTATGAGCAGTTGCCGCGCGACACTCCGAACAAGGACCGAAACATCACATCTCTAGCGTCGCTGTCATGACTAGGCTGTTCATGTTGGAGGCGCTGAATATGAGTGGGATCTTTTTCCATAGCCTCTCATATTTGCTGTGCTAACTGGCTAGACGGGGTGATCAGAAAGCGGCTGAGGTGTGGACCCTCACGACGGATACCGGCACACCCTTTTCATCATGTGACAGTACTGTGGGCCGGTTGGTGATCAAATCCATGGGTCTCCTGTCCGCGCGTACCAGCACCTGGTACCCTTCTCCACTTCTCCCGGGCAAAGAAAAAAAAAAGCCCGACAAAATTCAAGGCTAATTCCGAAAAAGAGTTTGGGGATCACATTTTAGTTCGGGGGCCCCATGCTCAGTAGAACCCCCCACTTGAAATGGCTTTCTCCAAGTCTGTCGAAAGCGCATCCAAAGAAATTTACCCCATAGCGAGCGCATCAAGCACGGAGACCTTCGCATTATGCTTGGACAACTACCAATCGAGATCCTCACAATGGTTCTCCAGACTGTAAGCACATTGAGTTATCATTTGGTCATCATGGTCTAAGCAATTCCAGTGTGATAGATCCGTTCTGGTCTGCATCTGCTTGGTGTCAAAAAGGCTTTATTCAATCGCGGCCCCTATTCTCTTCCGAACAGTGGCAATCCACGCGCTAAATGAGAAGGATTTGAGCGACATTGATACGGAGTCCCTTGTGGCATTTAGCTCTCCGTACGTCCATCACGTTAAAGAAGTCATGATAACGGCAAAATTCCACCGAGTTCTTCGCCATCGGTGCCATGACTCAGACTCTGATGAATCCGATGATATCGACGAATTCGAAGACACTGAGTCAGAAAGCTGCTTCGAAGACGAGAAGATTGAATCCGAGGACGGCCGAAAAAGCAACGGTGACCATGCTAGCGAGTTAGGAGGGAACAAAGGAGTGTGTTTGACGGCACATGAACAGTTCTTGGATGCCCTGGAGTCAAAATTGATGCCTTTTTTTGACCTTCTGCCGGATGGGCGCCTTGAAAAATTTAGGTTGTTTAATTCGTATCTTTCAGCTATATTGTTGAGACTATTTGCTAATGACATTGTGCAGTTGGAATATTGGAACCTGTTTGCCAGAAGCTGTTGTTGACTACCTTTGTCATAAGCAGCAACAGGTCAAGACTTTGGAATTGATAACCGACACTACATGTCTTGGATACGGGTGTTTTAATGCAAGTTACCTGCATAATTTCAAGAATCTCCGGCGTATCCGCTGGGTTGCCGGTGACCCAGAGGTTTTAGAACCACTTCGTGAGATTCTTCGCAACAATGCCACAACTCTGGAAGAAATTGAAATCGATGGAACCAGCAATGGTGGGGCAAAGAGAAACCTCATCCGCGGAAATATACGCCTTCATCAGGTTATATCCTTGCGTTATAACACATACGAAGAGTCTTTTCAATCATTGAAAAAGTTGACTTTGAGCGGTATTTCTTTTGAGGATGACTATGCGTGCATCCCCTCAGCGTTCTCCTTACACAGCTTGACTAGCTTGACCCTGCATAATTGTGCAATGTCAAATGAGCTTTTCGACGTGTTAGGCTCGACAGAGCTAAGCCCTACGTCGGCTCATCTCAAATCATTTGAAATGACTTGCAGAGGAGGCGCCCTTACATACGGGGGTATCGGTTCTCTTGCAGGGTTCCTTTTGTCATTCTGTGGCCTTGAAAACTTGTCCATTTGTTGCCCTCAAGCTTTCACTGAACCATTTTTCCAATCCATTCGCCATCACAAGCACACTTTGCGTCAATTTGTGCTTCATCGTTTAATGATCAATACCTACCTAGGATATGATCGCCGACAATTAGATGAAGATTCATTGTTAAGAGCGGCATTCACGGACTTACCAAGGCTTGAGTTACTCGGTATCAATATTTCCCCAGGAAAACTGGTAAGGTGCTCCGTTCATAAGGGTAATAAGCATGACCTGCAACTAATCCGCAATAGAGATACTTCTTCTCTTTGAATCAGAGGTATCCGTCATTAAGGATCATTCATATTAGGCCTTTGGCGTGGCTGCGATATGAACATACGCGGAGAGAGATTCTGGACTTTTCGGGTGAACTCTTCCCTAAATTCCTCCCAGTAGTCCACAAATTCTCCCAGTGGGCTTTTAAGGCCTCTCAATTTCCAAGTTTGATGGCTGTAGCATATGGGGACTTCTCTTATAATGGTCGTCGGCCACAGGTGGTCTTTCATAAGGACCAGGCCTTTGACACCGAAGATTGCGACCACACGAACACTAACCACTGTCGAATACGGTGTGAGGATGATGATAATATTGATCATTTCATGCATAGCATCATAGAGAATTATCGAGGATTTTTGGGGGCTTGTCCGGAGGACGCATTGCTATATAAGGATAACGTTCCTTGTTAAGTCAACTTGCGGGTAGTATAGGTTAAGAGGCGTGATGGGGCAGGCTGTACAATTTTACCAATCGAGCTTTGTTTCATATATCTCACTCAGGTATTTATACGGTACAGACGGAGTATTATATGGCGATATCTCTCCTGCGAACCATCAGCTTCTATTCTATGGAATGATGGGAACACTCACCCAATAGCCTTTTACACACAATAATGAGAATTCAGCTAATCGACTTACCACTTGCCTATATACAGCTTGTATTTGGCCTGCCATGCCTAAGCGCTAAGGGCGCCATGGTGCTAAGCCTTTCAGGGAGCAAGCTGACGGAGGACTGGCTCAACTACCTAGAATTAAGTTTAGGCAGGAGATCGTCCCTCGAACGTTCTAATTGCTGCGCCAAATAGTAAACGACCCGTTCCATTCTTGCATCCAACGGCGGCTGTGTCTTCAGCGCAGCTTCGCGCGGCACAGTGACTGTGCCGCCGATCACATGGAGTGTTTCTCAAACTGGTATCAGTGGTTGCATCCAAGGTGTCTTCGCATTGGATTCTGGCCAGGCGTAATTGGCAAATAATGCACAGGCGAATTCCGGTTGCCACCAACACTACGCATGAGTGCAGGGGGCGCTACGCTCATGATCGAATAATATATTGCGTCAATTATATCGGGGAAGAAAACATAAATGAGACTTCTTTCCCGCGTACGGTGTCGTTCTATTTTGTTCGAAATTGAATTGCCTTCTGTTCAGTTCGATTAATTTTCGACGTCCTTGCCATGTCCCTTGATTCCAGCGAGTCGGCATCTGGCCATAACAAACCATACGACGAAACGGAGGAACAACTGCTGATTACACTGAAACGGATGGGGCTCACTTGGCATCAAATAGCTATTGAGTTCAATAGCAGGGTTTCTCCCGACCGGCAACGAAGTGCATCGGCCCTGGAAAACAAATGGCGCCAGCTCCGTCACGCATATGCATTGTACCCATTCCTGCCTTCCAATTACTTACCAGAACTGGACTTACAAGCTTTATAGGAACATATATCAATTTTGAGAAAATCCTTATAATGTATGGCTAGCAGCCTCGGCCATCTATAGAAGGAATGCAAGTATGAAGCGCGGACGATATGATGTGATATAACGGATGATTAACAACAAGTTAACATCCTGAGAGCTCTAGATTCCACTCACTTATATCGGGATGTCTATCAATACAATTCAATAATACTATTCTGGTCGAAACTGCATTGAATTATAGCCGAGCATTTCCTTATTTACAAATCCACAGCGGGTATGAAAAACAGACCGTCATCACGGGGCATCCAAACTTAGTAATCGCCCTTTTGGCTCGTGTCGGAGCAGCAATGTGGATAATTACCACCGCAAGGGTACGGACTAGTTCGCTCTGTTTCAACGCCTAAGATCCAAGGCATTCAACTGCACGTGATCGCACTCGACACCTTGAAATCCTCTGTTTTTGCATATATTTAGAATCATCTGAATCTTGCCTCAATACCTGCCTATTGGACCGTACAGCATACGGTGGATCCAACCAACCAGATGCTTGACAGCTCGGTTACCTAAATTCTGGTACCGTACAAAGCTGTTCATGGAAAGAAACCAACTGTATTTCAGAAGCTGCAGCAAACAGAAATGGGCGAATATAACAGTAGCAAGCCCCTCCCTAACAGCGGACGCGTTCGGATGTCAATCGACCGGGAACCGGATTTAACAATTCAGGCCTGTTATGGCTGGATAAATGTAAGCCTCGTCACAAAAATTAGTGATCAGAGTATATCCTCTTACCTTCATGAAAAGCGAAAAACAGCAAATGTTGCCCGAACCTGTAACAGATACAGAAATTCTATAATCATCTTCTAGTGCGCTTTCGCCCATCAAAGTATGAATCTCCTGAGAGCCTTCGTTTGTTGCCCCTTGCGCATGAAGAACACTCCATTGTGGTCTGAAAGTATTGTTCTGAACCAAATGGGCAGTGGTAACCTTGTTGTTTCTCGAACCATCTTACCGTCTGAGGAAATCCACTGATTTTGCGCTCAGTGTTCCCTATCCGCATCGAAACTGTTACTAGCTCATCTGGATGTCGAAGGTAAAAGGCGATTGCCTTTTTATATCGGCAGCAAGTTGAGCATATGTCCCGTTCGATGTCACAATCAACAAGCTTTGCAGACGATGTAACAAATCCAATTTGGGTCGAATGAATACTTTGTAGAGCTCGTATGACATCCCTGGCATTTGCGCGGCAACGAATAGAGCCGCGGCAGTGGTAAAAACCCCCTTCATAGGTCAATGGGCCATCAAGCTTGAAGAAAAAGCTCGACACTAGCAACGCAGTCGCTACTTCAGTAAGCTGTCGTTGGGGAGTTGAATAGACCATTTTCTTCTGTAATTCAAGGCTTTTAGTATCATCCAATCGGATTGGGGACGGAAGTTGCGTGTCAAGACGAAAGAAATCTTCTCGCTGTCGCTGGCACAGTCCGTTCTTCATGTCACGTGAGCGAGAGTGACCGTCGAGAAAATCCATAAAGGATGACCACAGGCGCTGGAGAGAGTGAGATCTTCCGCTGTCAATCGGCGGGCTTTTTGTAACCTCTCCTGTTCCGAGAGATATCGTAACGTCATGAACGGTATCCTCTGTCCATATACGCGAGGCCTCCCATGTGGCCAGCTCTATTGGACTTGGGAAGGCCAATCCCCCATCCCAAAATTCTTCGCCAGCAATATTGATTGGTTTGAAGAAACTAATCATCGTATCAGTAACTTCAACCGTATCGCGTATCACGTGAAATCCCTACATAGGAGCCGCTGTAGTTGCTCGCGCACTTGGTGATGTTAGTTGTGCTCACAATCTAGGGAAATAAAACCTACGCCTGCCATATCAGTGGCTCTTTGCATATTTCCCTTGGACGTATAATAGAATATCCTAGTTGTATCAGTACTAGATCTCTCAATTGTCCCGTTTTACGCACCTCCACTCTTGGCTAGCTGCGTAGAACCATTGTAATTTGTAAAAATGCATCGGGAATTTCCGTTCGATGTTGTTGTCAGGGCCACTTTTGTTCCTGATATGGTGTTTGGTACATAGCCAAATAGATGATTATCTTTCAGCAAGTCTCGGAGGGCGTCTTCCAGAAAACATTCGTCATACATCGCATCAGTGGTCGCATAGTGGACCAATGACTTAAGATGTCCTAAAAATGATTCTGAACGAGAGAAACATCGTCGAGCCAGTTTTTCGAAGACTGCGGCACACCGGGCAACAGGCCATTGCTGATGAAATTTGGCCAGGACAGTCAGGCCACCTGTTCATTCAGTACAATTGTCCGCATTTATAAATAGGATACCTACCAGAACTTGTACCCGTTGCAAGATCTATCATTTCATGTATCTCACAGTCTCCGAGAAGTTTCTGCAACTCCCCCATAAACCCTAGAGGTGTTATCCCTCGCGCGCCCCCACCGTCAATGCCAATCACTCTGACCCCTGCTGTGCTTGGTTTGAGGTTGACGATCGACTGACCAGAGTCCCGGAACAAGCATTCCACTTTGACTTGGGTCTCTGTGCCCGGGACAATTGTTCCCAAGGTCGCCACACATATGTCGCATAGAGAATGACCGCAGCTGAGATGGCGCTCTGGACTTCGTCGAAGGCAAGATAAACATACCGTATTACTATAGACCTGAGTGATCGATTTCTCATAAGCAACAATGTTTCTTTTGTGGATCTGGGCCCCGTTCATATAGTCCTCTTCCAGTGACCCGAATAGATCCTCAAAGTGGCGAAGGACTCCGGTGTTCAAGTGACGAGAGCAAGATGGCTCATAGCAGGCTCGGAAAGCCATATTAACATGAAACTGGTATAATTTTTTGTATATAATTCTCGGATCGAAAACTTGATCGTCAGACACAGCAAATCAAGAGTAGAGACTCACTTACGGTGCATTCTGGGCGGAAATGCATCCATCACCATAGAAGAGGCGATATGAGATACAATCACATCATAGGGTAACTTCAAATGAGATGCTTTCTCCAGGAACATTTGAAGGTAGTGATAGTAGTTCCTCTGTATCGGATACTCTTCCCGTGACGCTTGAATAAAGTTGAATTCCTGCTGGAGGGTCCTCGCTGTATGGCGAACGGCTAAACTGAAGAATGCAGCGAAGTGTGAGGCCGAAAAGAGACATCTGCAAGACTGCCTAATGAGCCTCATCTCTTCCATCTGACTGTGTAGATCGATGGAAAGCCGTTGGTACCGCAGTATCCCAGAAAGATGCTTGCCAGCCAAGCGGAATACTTTCATAGTGGAGAAGCTAGACAGGAGTTTTTTACCCATAGACGAATGAACTGCCGCCTGAAAATCTTCTATCTTTTTATCTCCGAAATTTCCATCTTCTGAGATGACTATCAGTACCCGCGGCCGTACACCCGAAGGTAAGGATGAGGCGCTGTTATATTCAACCCATGCTATCAGCCGTAGCATAACAGCTTCAAGAGTAGAGAAATCATCGGCAAATATACAAATGATATCGCTAAAGAGGAAAATCAGTCGTGAATAGATTGCATCCATCACAGACCGTGATGGTGAGACATGCCATGCAGCCACATGTGTTTTGGTCTCGTGACACCAAACATGACTTTGTTGTGCACTCCTTTCAAAAGGACTGCTATCTGCAAAAAGGATAGGGTGGTCTTTCTGCAAGGACTCCGTGTCCACCCGAAGATTGATGTTACCTCGCTCCCCTCGGCGGCCTATATTATTCCGAGAAAATATCTTTCTTAAGGCCTCGTCCTTGGTGGTGGTACCCAAGAAAAATACCAGCTGCGGCTTCTGAGTATCTGGATCGGGAATTTCCCGAACAAGGACTTTCAGTCGATCGGTTTCTTCAATGGCAATGTCCTTTTGGTCCTTATTTTCGATCACCCGGAGCCAAGCGATATGCTTACAAGCAGTCATCCTGAAAATATGTAAAAACCAGGGGGACTTAAAGTATGCGAGAACTGAAACAAACTTATAGGGCTAGTGAAGAAGCTACAAATTCGCCAAGGCCCCTTGTTTGGTTTACAAAGCAGTCAAAGCACTAATGCAAACAAGCGCAATTTGCTTGGCCATTTGTAGCAATGTAAAATTGAGGGTACATATCAAGCGCTTATTTAGGATACGAGTAAACTTCCGTCACAAAGGCCCTCGACGATAATGACCTGCTCTCGGTTGACTTGTTGCATATTGTTCATACTATCTTCCAACAGCCGGACTAGCTTCAACAGCCTCTCTGTAGACTCTAAAAATTGGTTGGCAATTTTGACATGCTCCTTGTGGCTGGTATAGACGGTTTGTAGAAGGCTCCCATGATTGGTTGAATGTTGCGCCAACATCGGCCTGTCCGTTTCCGACCTGGATACACCATAGCCAGATTTCTATAGGGAATAACATATTAGCTAAGGAATTAACTTGTATTAGGAAGGAGGTGGGAGTTGATCCTCACTGATGCGCCATTTTCGATTCCTTCCATAATAAAGATTAACGAAGAGCAAAGGTCCAATGAAGAAATACGAAGTGACGAGTGCTTAGTCCAGAGAGCAGTATATAATAACCCAATGTTAGAAATCACGTGTAACAGGAATCCCTGTGGATTCAAAGCACCGCACCGCCCCCAAACCCGTTGCACCTTTCTCACTCAGCCTAATAGCACCAAACGTAGGCCCTCATTGGTGGTCTACTCCTGGACGTGATAAGTCGTGCTGTGCCGCCCACGAACTTGCCGCCCACGAACTACCTGGCGGAACACATCTCGTCATCTCAAATTGGGCGGTCCGATGGCGTGTTTTCAGCTCGGTTTTCTCCGACGGGAAGCTACTGTGCCGCCCACGTACCCCACTTTTGAGGGGAACATCCAGTGCCTTTTAATGGACGGGTCGGGCAGGAAATTGCCATTCTAGTTTAGCTCGTGGCCCGGTTGCTGCAGCCAACGTACTCCATTTCCGAAAGGGAAGATTGTGTACCTTCGAGGGACTGGTGATCGGTCTATTTTAGCTCGAGGGCCGATTGCTGTGCCACCTGTGTACTCCACTCTCAGAAGGGAAAGATGTGCCCCTTCCATGGTGATCGGTCCATTTTAGCTCGTGGGCCGGTTGCTGTGCCAAGGAATTAGTGTTGGGTCTAGACCATATCCGGGCAACCCGATTCACGAGAGATCGCCGAAACCCCTTGCTTGCTTCGCAATGTCTCATGTGATCAGATGATCTACAAGGCATTTTCTTTGGAACGTGAATGCGTGTATGTTCAAACTATATACTGTTCACGTACATTGTCCAATGAGTTCCATCAGGAGGATCCATTATGTGACGAGACACACTTGAGTCACAGTAAGATATAGAAATATACGCCAAATCAGTTGTCCTCAATACCAAATGCCCCATCCCCATTAATCTACCAGCAACCACCTTCCCTTATGTACCTGGCAATAATGCGATGGGCGTAATCTGGGGACCAAACGTAGACAGGATTCACGTCTGCATATGTTGGATGGAGCCACAGAGCTGCAAAAGAAAAGGCTGTAACTGCTCAATGTAAACCTTCAGAGCATCAATAGCCCTGAAAACAGTGAGTGGATATTCTGCTAAGTATTTCGGTTTGCGCCAACCTTTGTTTCTCCGACATTCTGATCAAGTCAGTCTCGAAGGCGGCGATGACGTGGATGGGTTGAACAATACCTCTCCTCTAGAAGCTTTACATGCTCTTGTAGCTCCGCAAGTGATTGGCTCAGGCTGTGAATCTCTCCACAATCTGACCCAGGGCCAGGGGAAAGTTCCGGTAGGTCGTTATTATGCCCCACCCTCGTTGTTTCGGTATTTGTCAGATAGTCATCCAGAATGTCATCCCAGGGGAAAGGGTTGTCTTGCTCGAAAGAAAAGTATTGGAGGTCAGGGAACTCGGCTTCGGGTTGTTCTCCCCAGTTAAGGAAAGTGTCAAGATCCGTTTGCGTTGTCATGATTGAAACCTGAGTTGCTTGAGAGAAACCTGGCGCATTGAGCTGAATTTATCTTTGCCGTTTGTGTGTAAATTGTGTCAGTTGCGCAAGAGTGTCCAAGGAACGGCGTGGCGCTGACGAGTTTCTAACCCCTGTCAATAATGTTCTTAAATAGAAGCGCTTCCTCGTTGGCGACACGCGTTTCCTCTCGCCACACCCTCTACCAATTACCTCCATCGCCCACCACCATGCCTGACGCTTCCAATGCCTCTGGCCACAGCAAGCCATACACTACAACTGAGGAACAAATCTTAGTGTACTTTAAAAAGCAAGGATATACATGGCCCCAGGTCACACACGAGTTCAACCAGAGAGTGGATATCGATCGCCAACGGACAGCTGCGGCCTTGGAAAGCAAGTGGCGGCAGCTCAACAGGCCCTCCTATGATGCGGTTGGTACAACCTGGTTGGGTCTAAATGACGCTGCTAACCGCGCTCCAGCAATGCATTGGGTATTAAAGTTCGGTTAATTCATATGCCTGGGCGCGCGACGAGGCTTCTATCTATAGGCGCACCAAGAAATTTTCGTGGGCGCTAGCTGAAATAAAAGGTCGTTTTAGACTTGCTGGACATTATTAAATACCGCACAAATATCATGAATAGTAGCAGCGCCAAAAAATTGTCCGATCTCAATAAATAGCATGGAAAGAGAATCAGTAAGAAACTATGATTTAGTTCAACTACCCATTTGCTAAACTTGGATAGAAGGTGTTTGCAAAATGGGTTACCGTATCATGGACGTTGCTTCAGGAACTTCTACAGATTCCCACATAGACCGGGACTCCGGGGTCGCTCAATCGTTGGAAGACCGAACGGACAGACTGTTAGTATCATGTATCGATGTTACGGATTAATCTTTCCGAATACGACTGAGTTATTGTGTAGGGTTACGTTTTATATCTTTTTGGGCTAGAATACTTCAAGCGAGCGTTGTGTCAGTTCGACTCCCCCTGTGCACCGGACAGTCACGCCACGGGTCGTGGGCGGTTATAACAACGATAAAGATGATTGGCTTGTACAATTAAATGTCTCCACCCCAGCCAAAGATAAATAATGTCCCCACTACGCCCATTACAGCCCAAGCGATTACTTTTCACCAGAGCAAGAAAATGGAAAGACAGGTAATCATTCCGCATTTTGAATCCTGATATCCACGGTGCTAACAATAGTTTAAAGGAACATTGCGATTCTGTTACGACCTCCTGGGCTCTGCTTCGTGATCTTCTTAGCCGCGAATTGCGCCTTTTAAACCGTATTTCAAGCCTCGAATCATCTCTACAGACGGCTGGATATCAGAATCAACAGGAAAGAATCTCCTACAATACGCTGAGTGAGCAATACCAGCAGTTGCAGCGATGCTACGCACAGCTCAGCGAAGAATACCGACGTCTGGAACAATCAATGTTTGACAACCCGAGAAGTGAAGCTGCACCATGCTTGACAACACCCAGCCAGGAAATTGAGCCGCTTCCGGCTATATCTGATTGGGGCAAGGAGCGTGTGAAGGCGGAGATGGGCCACTGCTAGAAATAGGGACATGTGTACTCTTTACTTTTTGCTAATACGCTCATTGGAATTTAAAGACTATACTATCTGATGGTACTGAGATGAACCATTCTAGAGGATTCCTTGAGCTCTCCTTCATTATCCGCTTGTCCATTCGGCCTCCTAGTATGCAGTAATCTCGCGACATGCCCTCCAGGTGGTAATGATCTAGCAGCATTGCCATGTCGCCCGGGAGGTCGAGGAGCAAGGGAAGATAAATGTGTCCGAGTATTCCGCGAGGAGAGTCGCCTTGCCTGAGAACGTGTAACTCTGTTGGACTGGTTTTCCTGCGTTCTCGGAACGCGGTCTTCATCCTGGGATCGCAGCTGAAGCTCGCAGTAGGCTCCATCTTCAGTATCGAGTTCTCCGAGAGGAAACTTTGGTCGAAGGACTGACATTTGCTGCTCAAAATCACTACGCTTTACTCGCCATGATGTTGGATAGTGTCGGTTCTTGATCCGTTCCCAAATGAAATCTCGCACATCCTCATATCTCGCTGTGGAGGAATAGTAATATGCATCTCGCACAGCAAGAGAAAGCTGAACGCCAGCTCGAAACCAGTTCTCAATTTCAATACAGCCCACACCAGCACGTTGTCTAAATTGTGTGCAATTTTTGGAGCTGATCTCATAATTGAGCTTTTGTAAAGAGATTCTCGCTCCTTCCTGTTCGTTTTGCGAGCCCCACAATATTTTCATAATATGAGGAGACGCTTGTCTCCAGAAAGGACGATAATGATGAATATCAACTGGTTGACAAGCTGAGACTGCCTCGGTAGTGTATTCAATAAATACACCATACGGACCGTTGCTGGGATCACGCCTTGTGAAGTCACCTGTGCCTGGTATAATACGTCGGGGCCGTGTACCAATTGGAGGGGTAGAATACGGAGGGATTATTGTAGACATGGACGATTATGCTGGAATATGGAGAGTTCAGACATTGCAAATAGTCGAGGCTTTTGAAGTGTATAAATTCTAATGCTAAAAGACGAATATGAGAATATGTGCATTGCGAAGTACAAAAGTGTCACTTACAAATAAAAAGTAGCATACTTAGAAAAGCGATTTTTTATTGCAAAAAATACGATTGCACCTAAGCGCAATAAAGATGACAAGGTTCATTTCTCCAAATATAAATACAAGTGTTACATTGCTCATGGGTTAAATTTTCTTCGATTATAGCTCTTGAATTATGTCTACCGTTGGTGATACTCAGGAAGATGGCGCGCAAGACGAATATGAAGAACCGTTCCAACAAGACCAGCATGAAGAGCCATTCGACCAAGATCAGGAAGACGAGGGTATCCAAAATTTGGATCCATTTTCCCAACCTTTCATTTCACATGACGAACTGGTAGCAGATACGGAGCAGAGGTGGGGGTTTATTGGCGGAGGAGGAGGAGGCACAGTGCTCGCATGGCGCGCAATCGGGAAATCATTTTCTGTTATTGCCGGGTACGAATACGATGGAGCGACAATTGCTCGTGTTGAGAGGGCGGGTAGGCGAAGTTTACAAGGTCCGCACCTGAACGAGCAGTATCGGCGCCGAAGTCATGACGGGAGGCTCCTCTCAGTAGCCGACATTGCAACATATGGCCTTGTCGCCTGGCGTGTTGATTCTAAGTACCAGGACAACCCCACTGGTGTGCTCATTCCAATGGAGAAAGCATGGTACCCAGAAACCTATATCCAGGTTTATTGGAAAGACCATCCATGGACATGGGAATCTCGTGGCAATTTGCGGGGAATTCACTCCACAACTAATTATGAAACAGACGTCTACATCTATCGTCTTGCTATCCAACAGGATGCCATATATATCAATCGTCGTACTGGGGAGATAATGCAGTATCCTGATGAGAACGGCTTTATGCAAAATACACACTGGAGAAACGTTAATGCGTACGAAGGAGCATACTGGCTACATCCACGGGCTCGGAAAGAAAGAAGGATCACCAACATAAGCGAAGAGCCAGTTGTTGACTCTGTGCATCCAACTGATGAAGATTATGAATATGGGCAGAACCCATACGATGGAGAATACAGACAGGAAAGCAACGAAATCGGCGAACAGGATGGTGAAGAAGCGGATGCACAAGACCCATACAATGGAGCCAGTGAACATGAAGAAGAGAGCAATGGAACTGGTGAACAAGATAGGACTGAAGAAGCGAATGGGGAAGTCCATGTGCATGGAAGGGCTCCCCTTACTCCTCCTCGCTCGAGAGGAGTTACTCCGATTGGTCCTTCATCTTATTTACGAAGAGGAGCCCGCCATATGTCACCTATATCAGAAAATTCGTTTTATACCCCGGCTCAAAATTCGGGTCGCGAATTCCTACGTCAACCTCAATCAGGATCTCAAAGATTGACGCCGAATAGACGAGTTCAAAGCCAGGGGGTTATTAGCCATCGCAGACAATCCGGCAACGACGATATACAAAATAACACACCCAGCTTGCCACAGAGGGGCACTTCCACACGAAGAAGCGCGTCTCGCAGCCAACCTGCAACAACCCCGAGTGCGGGATCGCAGCGCAACACGTCTCGGCCGACAGGGTCTTCATCCCAGCGGGGCACTCCCCCTTACCAAGCTACGCCTGCGCAGGGCGCGGCATCGCAACGCAACACGCCTCGGCCAACAGGGGCCTCGTCCCAGCGGGGCACTCCCCGTAACCAAGCTACGCCTGCGCAGGGCGCGGCATCACAGCGCAACACGCCTCGGCCAACAGGGGCCTCGTCCCAGCGGGGCACACCCCCTAACCAAGCTACGCCTGCGCAGGGCGCGGCATCACAGCGCAACACGCCTCGGCCAACAGGGGCCTCGTCCCAGCGGGGCACACCCCCTAACCAAGCTACGCCTGCGCAGGGCGCGGCATCGCAACGCAACACGCCTCGGCCAACAGGGTCTTCTTCCCAGCGGGGCACTCCCCGTAACCAAGGTACCTTTGCGCAGGCTGGGGGCTCACGGCGCAATACACCCGCTCCGGCAGAATCCTCTTTGCAAGGCCAAAGCGCACATCCTCCTGAGCTTGGGGGATCTACTCGTATCTCGGCCCCTAGTCCGATACAATCTCCCACGGAGAACAGAACCAATGTCCCTGGACGTAGGCGCCAGAGAAGACAACCCCCTCGGCCCGGTACTCGCACCAGTAATCGTATTAGACAGCAGAGATGAGATGGTTTAACTCTAGGGATTTCATAATTTTCTGTAAATCTTTCCGTTCTCGATTCTAGTTTTTTCCACGATCTTTCCTCATAGCCTTTGGTTTTAGGTAGATTCAAATATCAATATGCAGTTACAAGTACTAAGTCATTTATTGTAAGCACTGGAAATTATACCGCCCAAAAGGAAGGGCTTAATTCATCTCGGCGTATGTAGGGTAATCGGACATTCCCTTACAGAGACTACACAATTTTCGGGTGCTCGGCTCAAAAACTAGGCAAAAACAAAGTCGGGTGGAATTCCAGCCAATAACTACACTAGTTCCTTTCCTATGAGTTCCCGGAGAGGGGGATGCTAGGGTCCAAACCCAGGATTGTGTTATACCCACGTAGGGGTTGCGGGTTGCGGGTTGTGGGGGAGTGTGCAGCTGTCGGAGCAGCAATGTGGATTATTACTAGCGCAGGGGTACGGACCAGTTCGCTCCGTTTCAACGCCTAAGATCTGAGGCATTCAACTGCACGTGATCACACTCGACACCTTAAAATCCTCTGTTTTTGCATGTATTTAGAATCATCTGAATTTTACCTCAATCTCTGCCCTATTGGACCGTACAGCGTACGGTGGATCCAGCCAACCGGATCCCTGACAGCAGCTTTGGGTGGTGAGGTGACTAAGCCTACTCCTTGGAGCTGATCACTTCTTGATACGGAAGATTTACTCTTTCAGTCATTAGAAACGAAATGTGCCTCCATTACATATTGGCTTCGAGATCAAGCTACATGTACATGTAGCAACTACAGTTCTTGTTGCTCAAAAATAAAAATACAAATAAAAAAAGTGCAGACAACAGGCGACAATGCTTCTTTTAGAATGTGCAACTGTAACTTTTCCCTTTCTGAATATGGAAGTGACAAAGGCGACAAATCTACAAGAAGCGCTCGGCTGCTGTGAAATAACATTTTTTTTACAACCCTTTTTCCATAAACTTCAGCATCGATATTTAACCGAAGACATACCCTACTGAATTGATCAAGCTCATTTTCCACCAAGAAAAATGCCTTCCATCTTTGAACGAACCCAGGCTTTGAATCCCACCGAATCTCTATATGTTGAAGAATATGATGCTGCTGCGCCCCTTGTTGCGTCGATGTTTTGGAGCTCAACCAATGAGCAGCTCCAGGCTTCCAAGCAAATCAAGGTTCTAAACAGGCAAATTCGAGCCAAAAATATTCAGAGGAATCTACGGGCGTCCATTGGATGTATCGACGTTGGGGTCTTGATATCAACTGCAAAGCATCTCGACAAGGCCTCGTTAGAATTTGCAAAATCGGGGGACACAGAGAGTTTCAATTTCGCAAAAAGAGAACTCCAAAGATCTATCAAAACCCATAAGTGGCCCGAATCATGGGGAGTAGAGTGGGATCAATTTTTGGACTACCATTCAAATAAATTAAGCCAGGGTTCCTTGTCAAACGTTGACACAGCGAAAGCATCTACGGATAAAAAAGCAGAGGCACCCGTGGATGAGGTTGTCTATCCAGAGAATGGGTCTTACCCTCACAATGAGGCATCAGTGGATGAGGACGCCTATTCGGACGATGGGTCTTACCCTAGTGACGCACCGGTGGATGAGGACGCCTATTCGGACGATGGGTCTTACCCCAGTGATGCACCGGTGGATGAGGACGCCTATTCGGACGATGG